>ASXC01023982.1:0-22243 GCA_000411055.1 Leavenworthia alabamica
CACTAAATTAATTTTAATTTTTATAAATACTATTAAAATTAATTTAAGATAAAATTACTATTTAATAATTTAATTGAATTAAAAATTAGATTATATTTTTAAGAAATTACATAAAACCTAAACAATAAATACTAAACATAACCAAATAAAAAACTAAACCACTAAATACTCGACCCAATTAATAAAAACCTAAACCAACTATTAAATACTCAATTATAATATTAAATTAAAAATATGATTGTAATAAAAATGATATTTATATTTAATTAAAAAAATAAGGTAATTTTGTGTTAAAAATTATAAATAATAGTATTAGAAAAAAATGACTTACATTTTTATATTTATAAGACAAATTCATCCACCGTACTTGGATTGTTTTCAATTAATTAGCACATAGATTAGATAGTGGTTTTTGTTTTGTCCGGAATCAAACAGCGGTTTTACATTTATGAAAGTGATTGTTATTTTGGTTTAAGCCAAAAATGTGGTGGCAATATGAAAATGATTGGAATCTTATCCTCTACTTTATTTATTTTTTCGATTATTCATAATTAAATTGATGTTGTTACATTTATTGATGTTGAACTTGAAACTTTGATAATATCTGCTGGGAACATACATTATTTCAATTAAACAAGCTTATAGTTGTATTTATTTATTAGCATTTGTTTAGGCTTAAGAGAGGGACCTACTCACCTAAATCAGATGGGCTGAACAGTGACGAATGATTGAGACCCAAATATAAGGTTTTGGGCCTTATAATAAAAATACCTTTCCAATCTCATTGTTTTGAGTGATTCGTAAAGAGATATTATTCAGAAATCAGAATCATGACGAAATATTTTTCAAATAATAACAAGAAGTCAACTGAAAACAACATTGATGGAGGTGTGTATTTATACACTAAAAATCGATTATGATGGTTTATATTGGTTTAGTGACAATAAATTTACCGGTTTATGATTTAGAAATGGTAAGCCTAATAAGTTAAAGTAAACATGCTTAGTAATTTTATGTTTAATCATATGAAGTAGGAACTAATAGCTTAACCAATTACTCTGTATTAGTCATTTTGATGGACGTTAAAACCAATTTCAAAGAGTTAATTTTTTTCAGTGTGACAGTGAATTAAAAAAAAATAAAGGTGTGAGAAGAGGCATCTCTAAATTGATTGATAGATAATTAGATATAGTTTTCATCGAAGTGCGTTCATCACCACTACGATTTAAGTAAGGAGAGCGAAGAAGAATCAGAGATAAGAAAATGGCGATTCCGATGCCTACTCGTCAGCTATTTATCGACGGTGAATGGAGAGAACCCATCTTGAAGAAGCGTATCCCGATCGTCAATCCTGCTACTGAAGATGTCATTGGTAAAGTTGTCCTTTTTTATTAACTTATTAGTTCGATGTTGAGATTTTGATCTAAAGATCTTGTATGAGTCAGGTGATGTCCCTGCGGCTACAAGTGAGGACGTGGAGGTTGCAGTCAACGCTGCTCGAAGAGCATTTTCAAGGAATAAAGGGAAAGATTGGGCCAAAGCATCAGGAGCTGTTCGTGCTAAGTATTTACGTGCTATTGCTGCTAAGGTATTTGTTTTTGCTGTCTTGAAGCCTTGGTTTTGTTTAGACCTTTGTGTAATCTAATGTTATGTATCTTGTTTGTTTAGGTAACTGAAAGAAAGACGGATCTGGCAAAGCTGGAGGCGCTTGATTGTGGTAAACCATTGGATGAAGCAATCTGGGATATGGTACTACTGTTGATTCCAGTTTTTGTTTGTTTTGTTAAATGTTGGTTCTTTTTTTTTTGGCTGATTTGATCTTAATGTGCTTGTTTGTTTTCCTGCAGGATGATGTTGCTGGATGCTTTGAGTTTTATGCTGATCTTGCTGAGGGATTAGATGCTAAGCAGAAAGCACCAGTCGCACTTCCCATGGAGAGTTTTAAGAGTTATGTTTTGAAGCAACCTATTGGAGTTGTAGGACTTATTACACCATGGTAACTACTTTTAGTTTCCTTTTTTGTGTGTTTAATTTGTTCTGATGTTAAAAAAGCTAATCTGAACAAAAACTGACTTTTGGACCTGGTTTGATGATGTTGAAGGAATTATCCCCTTTTGATGGCTGTTTGGAAGGTGGCTCCTTCACTTGCTGCAGGCTGCACTGCGATTCTCAAGCCATCAGAGCTGGCATCAGTGTAAGTAATTGTGTTTATAATCTGTTTCGTTGTTATGGTTCTGCATTGGCCCTTGTTTGAGTTCTAATCTGTGTCATGGTTTTGATTTCAGCACTTGTTTGGAGCTTGCTGATATTTGTCGAGAAGTTGGTCTTCCTCCTGGGGTCCTAAATGTTTTGACTGGTTTAGGTTCGGAAGCTGGTGCTCCGTTGGCATCACATCCCGGTGTGGACAAGGTATTGGTCTTTGAAACATACATTAAACATAGCTCCCAACACAATTGACTTAAAAGGCGATGATTACTCCATTATTTGTTTTTTTTTGATATAAGATTACTCCATTATTTCGGTTTAACGTATGCAGTTCTTAAAAGCTATAATGAAACGTTATGGTTTGTATTTTGGCAGATTGCATTTACTGGAAGTTTTGCCACAGGAAGTAAGGTTATGACAGCTGCTGCTCAGTTGGTGAAGGTAATTCAAATTTCTGCTATATATTTCATCTCCTCTTTTTGTTTCATCAAACAATGTCAATGACACATCACTCATGGACTTGTTGCAGCCTGTTTCTATGGAACTAGGTGGGAAGAGCCCTCTCATTGTGTTTGATGACGTTGATCTTGATAAAGGTGATTGTCACAAATAGTAGTTTAGTGGATTTGGAGTTTTTCTTAGATAAATTCTTATTGTGCTATGTTTAAGATACTACAAAGCTAGCGGTTGCTTTTATGATGAATAGTATGACTTGAATTTGGTTAATCTTATAAATGAACTCTTTGTATGTTTTGACGCCTGCACATGATAGCTGCTGAATGGGCTCTCTTCGGTTGCTTCTGGACTAATGGTCAAATATGCAGTGCAACTTCCCGCCTTCTTGTTCATGTAAGTGCCAATTTTTGCGTGCATTTAGGTTGAACTTGAACTATCCAGCAGGGATAAGTCACTGCTGGATGCGATTGCAGACCCTTCTCTAATATGTTGAATATGTCCATGGCGTTTCAACTTTATATTCTCTATTTTAGGAAAACATCGCAGCTGAATTCATAGAAAAACTTGTGAAATGGAGCAAGAACATTAAAATTTCAGACCCTATGGAAGTGGGATGCAGGCTTGGTCCTGTTGTTAGCCAAGGACAGGTAAAAGCCCAGGGATCGTTTTCATAGGTTGTTTAGCTTTGAGCATCAGTCGAATCACATCTAGTAGCTTTGCTTCAACTTCAGTGACCATATAATCTGAATGAACTAACAAATGTAAATATCACAGTACGAGAAGATATTGAAGTTTATCTCAACAGCTAAGAGCGAAGGAGCAACAATATTGCATGGTGGTTCTCGACCTGAGGTTACTATATCCTTCTCTCTTGCAGTTCCTTGATTTTGGTTCTTCCAGTCTATGATGATGACCTTATTACCATATCTAAATCTCACAGCATCTGGAAAAGGGCTTCTACATCGAACCAACCATCATAACTGATGTAACCACTTCAATGCAAATCTGGAGAGAAGAAGTTTTTGGACCTGTTCTTTGCGTAAAAACATTTTCTAGTGAGGATGAGGCAATTGAGCTAGCAAATGACTCCCAGTAAGATAATGTTTCTCCAGAAAACACATATGTTCTTTAGTCTTCTTCATCAACTAAGATCTTATTTGGCTGAAAATCATTGATACATGACAGTTACGGATTAGGAGCTGCAGTGATATCTAATGATGCTGAAAGATGTGACCGTGTGAGCCAGGTTAGTCCCTGTGTCTATAACCATTTGGATTCTTTTTACAATCCCATTGAACAACAACTAAGTAACTGACTTGGTTAGGCCTTTGAAGCTGGGATTGTCTGGATTAACTGTTCACAGCCTTGCTTTACACAAGCTCCATGGGGTGGAATCAAACGCAGTGGGTTCGGACGGGAACTAGGAGAATGGTAAAAATCTACTTTGCTGTTAAAAGACTACTTCATCTTTTTATTGGCTTGTACTGAACAAAGGTTTTTGTTTTGGTTGGTTTGTGTGCTACAGGGGACTTGATAACTACTTGAATGTGAAACAAGTGACTCTCTACACATCAAACGATCCATGGGGATGGTACAAATCCCCCAACTAAGTAATGAATAGTATAAGCCAAATGTTGTATGTACCATCTTTGGTGCTTTTATTATCAATCAGTCAAAAGTTTGGTCCTGAATAAAAGATGATTTGGTGATTGCTTTTGTTCTAAAAGATCAGCATTGAGTGAGGCGCCATTTTAGGCGGGCTCAGTGGTACTGGTACTGCAATATCAAGAACATACACAAATTTATGTGACCTTCAAGTCATATCCAAGTTTTAAAAAAGTCAGATGGTAAATGAATCCTAAAATCAGATAATTTTATACTGTATCTGAAAGCATTTTAACAAGATCCGAAGCAAGAGTAGTGGAATATTCTATAATTTATATTTATTATTTATTATATAGACAAATCTGAAAAAAGGAAGATAGAAGAGGTGGCTTGTGCTTATCCTTTAAAGGGAGTAGTGTGGTGAATAGTGAGATGAGTTGGACATTTGACCCATCATCACAGCTTCTTAGATCTCCTCGATAACCACAACTTTAACTTTCGATTAGATATATAGATCTTCTTAAAAACATTGCCTTTTTAAACAGAGAAAACGAATCCGACCACATCTTAAGAACTTTGCCATCGTTTTTTTCTGAATTCTGATACCTTTGTGACCAGTTGCGAAATATTTGTCTGAGAATTCGAAGTTTTCTGATAATTTGAAAGATCTGCGCTTTTGATAATTTGAAAAAAATGGGGAGCTCAATGGAGGAGAAAGTGGTGGCTGTGATCATGGTCGGTGGTCCAACCAAAGGTAACCACCGCTAAAAATCTTTGCTTTTTCTACATTCTTTCAGATACTTCTGCAATAGTCTCTCGTTTTGGATCTATAAAGATTTCGTTAGATTTGGATTGTGTTTGAGCACCTCCACTGCATTTCTCTATTGGTTTTTGGTTCTTAATTCCTGGTATCTGAATGCTGCTTCTTATTCTGTGATCGACAGGTACTCGATTTCGACCATTGTCACTGAATATACCAAAGCCTCTGTTTCCTATTGCGGGTCAACCAATGGTGCATCATCCCATTTCAGCTTGTAAAAGAGTAATTTTCTTCACTCTTTTTCAACTTCAGATCCATGGAGAATGAGATGATGATGATGGTTGAAAAACTAATCCTTTTTATCTGCAGATTCCAAATTTAGCTCAGATTTATCTTGTTGGCTTCTATGAAGAAAGGGATTTTGCACTTTATGTTTCAGCCATCTCTAATGAACTCAAAGTTCCTGTTAGGTTGATAAATCTCTTCTTTTTTAGCATAATTTTAAACCAAACCAAGTATCACTGGCTCATTTATGTAGATCTGATCTTTGTACTTTGATATTAGATATCTGCGAGAAGACAAACCACATGGTTCAGCTGGTGGGCTGTATCACTTTAGAAATCTAATTATGGAAGATGACCCGGTTAGTCTCCAAGGATCTTACTTTATTGAATCATTCTTGTGTTCAACTGTTTTACCAACTTCTCATTTTTGACTTGTGTGTCTACTTCTTTGTAGTCTCATATCTTCCTTCTTAACTGTGATGTTTGCTGTAGTTTCCCCTTGCTGGAAATGCTTGGTATATTCTTTTACTTTAGTACGAATCTTGTATGGATTCATCTTTGTGGTTCTTGATGGTCCTTACTCTTGCTATTTTCAATCAACAGATGCTCACAGGGCATATGGTGGAATTGGAACTCTTCTTGTGATCAAGGTTTGGTACTTCATATGATTACTTTGTTTTTTTTGTTGCTGGTGTGTTTATCATATTTGTAGTGTGTTTTGGATTTTAGGTCTCTCCTGAATTGGCCAGCCAATTTGGAGAATTGGTTGCAGATCCAGTTACTAATGAGCTGCTTCATTACACCGAGAAACCCGAAACCTTTGTATGTACATATATCCACTAAGATTACTCAATTCTTTTAGCAGTTTCAAGATTTGATTCGAACGTTTTATATTGGAACACACAGGTCAGTGATCGTATAAACTGTGGTGTTTATGTATTTACACCTGAAATTTTCAATGCCATAAGAGATGTTTCCACTCAAAGGAAAGATAGAGGTAAAGCAGTTACAACCATCTTACAACATAGATTTGTGTTTTCTTCTCATCTGTTTCCTCTGTTTTTGTTTACTTTGTTTTGTCTTAGCAACTCTGAGACGTGTTTCCAGCTTCGAAGCTCTTCAACCAGCAACAAGGTTTGTCGATCATCTCTTAATCCATAACTGAAAATCTCTTTGAGTCATCTTCTTAAAATGATGATATGTTTTTAACTTCGTTAAAATAGGATCCCGACTGATTTTGTAAGACTGGATCAAGACATCCTTTCACCTCTAGCTGGGAAGAAACAACTTTATACTTATGAGACTATGGATTTCTGGGAGCAAATTAAATCTCCTGGGTATACCTTACCTTGTGTTTCCATTTCATTTCTTAGACAACGTTTAGCAGCAGCTGAAACAGGAAAAGTGTTTATGGTGGGTTCTGACCTATGGTTTGAACTTTGTGTAGAATGTCGCTGAGGTGCTCGGGCCTTTATCTTTCCCAATTCCGGTTAACTTCACCCCAAGTGTTGGCTAGTGGTGATGGAACAAATAGTGCCATTGTAATTGGTGATGTTTACATACATCCTTCTGCTAAAGTTCACCCAACTGCAAAGGTTATTACATATTACCTCTGGTTTTGTCTCTTATTGAAGCAAGTTCTTCCTATTCCACTTTATTCACTAAGCATTTTATTTCATCTATTAACAGATTGGTCCCAATGTATCAATATCTGCAAATGCTCGTGTTGGACCGGGTGTCAGGCTTATCAGCTGTATCATCCTTGACGATGTTGAGATCATGGTATGTATTCACTTGTGAAAGCCTAAAAGAAAAAAGAGTAAAGTTTTCTCTAGGTTGACTCTTTAGTGACTGTTTGGCCAGGAAAATGCAGTGGTTAGTAATGCAATTGTTGGGTGGAAATCTTCCATAGGGAGATGGTCTCGTGTCCAGGTTTGCTCATCTCTTAAGAGTCTGATTCATTCTTTATGAACCTTGATCATGATTCATGAACCTGAAGTTGTACTTCGCTGATCAACACAGGCTGAGGGAATCTACAATTCCAAACTAGGAGTCACAATTCTCGGTAAACTGTTTTTATCTTCTTGACACTCTCTCTTTATAGACACACAGCAAAATCTTCGTATATACATAAAACTAACCTCAAGTTTAATGGTTTCAGGAGACTCAGTTGCAGTGGAAGACGAGGTTGTAGTGACCAGCAGTATTGTTCTTCCAAACAAGACACTCAACGTCAGTGTTCAAGAGGAGATCATTTTGTAACTGGAAAAAGGGAAACAACCCAGTGGAGCTTTACCATCTCCCTCTGATTCAATATCTACTGGGGAGTCACAGAATCAAATACTTCGGAACTAATTCACATGAATCATTTATTTTACATCAAGAAATTTCCAACTTTGTATTAGAGTCCATTTATATATATACTGTCACAGCTACTGTACAAGGCACTAGATTTTGGACCATGATAATAAAGCAGTTGTGTAGTTTTGCATTGACAATACACTGTTCTTGCTTGGGGCACAAGTGCACAAGTATTGATTGTTTTTTATAAATTTTTATTAATATTTTAGTTTATATACTATTTAACGAACCAATGTATATGTATCACCATCCAAATTCAAACATGCCTAAGTTACAGTACAAATACACCTCAAGTAAATAATAATAGAGTATTTGTAATTACTGATTTACCATTTTTTTTTATTTGGGGTGAAAAATAGACAGTAGTTGAGAAGAGTAGTCATTGTCGGAAAGAAAGAAAGAGGAGACAAAGGATCGTAAAATGAAATAAATTGGGTCCCTTAAAAGATTTAGACTGTGAAAGACACAATCTTACGTTATCTGACAACACATGAAGACATTACTCATCCTTTTAGATTCTCTAAGATCTTAACAACACACCAACAAGATCCGATCCTTTAGATTCTCTTTTTTTTTTCCTGTTTATGTAACTCAACGCCTTTTCTTTTTCTCTTTTATTTAATGTAACTTCCTCTTCGTCTTCCTTCTCGTATTGATTTCTACGTTCTTTCACGTTTTTTTTTAATAATGTTTCAAGAGAAGACAATGACAGTCGGAGATTTGTCTTCTTCTTCTTCTCCGGAGTTACATGTTCTTGCCGTCGATGATAGTTTTGTTGATCGTAAGGTTATTGAGAGATTGCTTAGGATCTCTGCTTGTAAAGGTCTGTCTTGTTTTTCTTTAGTTTCAGATTTGTTTTCTGATTATGTTAAATTTCTTGGGTTTGTTTATACAGTGACGACTGTTGAGAGTGGGACTAGGGCTCTTCAGTATCTTGGTTTAGATGGAGAGACAGGATCTTCAGGTCTTAAGGTATTGTTATTTCAAGAAAATTTGAAACTTGATTTCTTTGTCTTGTTTTTTTTTCTCTTCTTGTGGTTTGGCTTCCAAGTAATCTAAGATTGAACTATGAAATCAAAAGATACAACGTTTTTACTAGTAAATTGTACAAATTATGATAACAGGATTTGAAGGTGAACTTGATAGTCACAGATTACTCAATGCCTGGACTAACAGGATATGAACTTCTCAAGAAGATTAAAGTAACTCTCCTTTTCTTTTTTCTATAGACTTACATTTATTAGAGCTAAGTATTTTTTTCTCGTGCTTATATATTAAATGTGATAGTGTAATGTCTTAACAGGAATCATCTGCATTTAAAGAAATACCAGTAGTGATAATGTCTTCTGAGAATATACAACCTCGTATAGAACAGTAAGTGATTCTACTTTACAATACAAACTCACTTTAATCTCAATATTTTTCACTAATTTTGTGGTTTCTTTTAATTAGATGTATGACAGAAGGAGCAGAGGATTTCTTGCTAAAACCTGTGAAATTAGCAGATGTGAAGAGGTTAAAAGAACTTATAATGAGAAATGGTGAAAGTGAAAACAATAGTAGTCCTAAGAGAATCCTACAAAACGACATTGATTCATCTCCTTCATCATCTTCCTCACCAACATCATCATCATCGTCTCATGATGTTTCCTCTCCTGATGAAGACATTCAATCTTCCAAGCGTATGAAGTTAGATCCTAGGGTTCATGATTGAGCTCAACTTTTTTTGTTTTCTTGATTTTGTGTAGTATGTTATACATTAAGTCACCATGTTGGATAAATTCTTGATTTGATATTTGCAAGTTTAGAGATCCTTATGACATCATATGAATGTTTTTTTTCAGACAAAAAGAGATCAATGTAAATATGGTTTTAACAGTTTTGAAAATTGAAAAAACATTGCACACCAAAAAAATTCTCAATTTATAAGATGATCATTGTATATCTAATTAAAAATAAATATTAAAATTTATATATATGATCTCACTTTTCAGACAAAAATCATTTTATATGATCTATAATAAATGAATATCTATAGATATATTATAGCATAGAAACTTAGGAAGCATTTTTCTTACGTGGCACCTTATGATTGGTTCAATAATGCATGTTTTAGAACGTTGAGATTTTAAGTGGCAATTGCAGTCTTATCCCAAACTCAAGAACCACAGATAATTTCTTGGTGGTCTCTCCAATGGCTTTCTCAGCGACTCTGTCTCATCTTTCTTCCCTTTCTACAATCTCTTCATCGTTGCCACTTTCTTCTAGAAGATTCTCTCATCAATCTCTTCCTCAATTCACAGTCAAAGCAGAGGCAGAGAAGCAGAGCACACAAGCCAAGTCTGAAGGAGAAGACGACACATCAGCTACAGCCAAAGCCCCCAAAAAACTTCCCAAGAAACCAGTTTACTCGAGTAAATTCCTCACTTTGACTTTCAAAAATATGAAATCCAATAACAGATTTCTAATAATGCTTTTGATTTCTTTTGTGGTGGATGAGAAAACAGTGAAGAAAGGTCAAATCGTTCGTGTGGATAAAGAGAAGTACCTTAACAGCATCAATGTATTATCAAAACCTTTCATGGTTATGAAGATACATCTTTGTAATCTGTTTCTGAAACTTTTGTATTCATTTGTTGAGATCACAGTACTTATCAGTTGGTCATCCACCATTCTACAAAGGACTTGATTACATATACGAAGATCGTGGCGAGGTATATAAACCAAACTCAATTCACTCTCAAAGAGATTTTATAAGTTTAGGAAAGAAGTGTTTCTCAATCTTGTAGGTCTTGGACCTTCGTGTCTTTGAGACAGGAGAATACGCACTTGTAAGTTTTGTCTAAACAAATGATTGATTCTGTTGCATAAGATAGATAAGGTAATGATGAATCATTACTTTTAGGTTGGATGGGTTGGTATCCCAACTGCACCGGCTTGGTTACCAACAGATATGCTCATTAAGGTAGTCAAAATTTCTTATTACATCAACCATAAGTAACATTGTATTGATGTTAATTCATATTTTGTTTTGTGTTTTTGGTTTCTTTCTGCAGTCAGAGAAACTTGTTTATGAACGACTATAGAGTCAACAAGAATCCTTTGGAATGAAACTGATACGAAGAGATAAATGATTATAGTGGCATCACCATGATCATATCCAAAATTCTCCACGTTCAATGTATGTGAATTGTGATGTGAGTAACAACAACACACAAATCTCTTTCTCACAACTTTATTCAAAAAACATGACTTCGTTTTTAGTGAGTTTCAAACGATTTTTCAATTGCCTAGATGAGTGGTGAAGGAGAATCTAGGGTTTAGATTTGTTTCTTATACAGGAACGAGTTTTGTTAGGTTTGGTCTGTGAATTACTTGAAGCAAAAGATACTTGAAACGACAAGAAACAAAACCAAAGTAAGAACAACACAACTTAAACATCGTGACTTTTCAAAAGTGAAAATAAAACTACACCTTCTCAAATCATGACCCTTACACACACCTTCTCAAACACTTATATAACTAAACTCAATTGTCTCCACAAAATCTCATCTTTTGCATTAACCACTATTATAATCACTTGTAAAAGAATTACAAACTTTCACATCAACAAATCTCTTGAGAAGATGGCTGAACCTAATGCTTCTCTTTCTCTTGATTCTTTACCTCATGATCTTCTTGTTAATCTTTGTTCACGAGTTGCAGATTCTTCCACTTTAACAGATATACAGAATCTTCAAATTGTTTCAAAATCTTTCTTAGGTCTTTGCAATGATCCACAGATTCTACAAAACCTTCAACTCCACAAATACTCTTTTCGTGAATATTTACATGACCCTGCACTACTTGCAAAATTTTTCAAAAAATGTCGAAAGAATGGGAATCCTGAAGCCATATATCATAAAGGATTTGTCAATTTTTTTCATAGAAACAGTGATGAGCAAAAACAAGAAAAAGGACGTAAACAAATTGGTTTTGCTGCGGAGAAAGGATTCGACAGAGCTCAATTTGTGTACGGAGTAATACAAATATGTCTAGGAGGTGAAGGTAAAAAAGAAGGGTTCAAATCACTATCATCTTTGAAAAAATCTACGTTGGCAACTACAATGGCAGAAATGGAAAAACATCTAAGTGACACGAAACCTATTATAAATTGGATGGGAAGAATAATGTTGGAACACCTTAGAACAAGCTACATACGTGAGTCATGCGACTGCGATGGGAGTACTGACGAAATCGTTAATAAAGATGGTGGTTGGGTACGTTACATTGAAGCAAATACCGAAGTATTATGTAATAATTGTTTGTGTCATCATGTTGTCAAAGTCTTCTTTAAACGATAAGAATGTTTACATGTCTGTTAAATAAAATCAATGAAAAATTTATTGACGAGTTAACAAAATCACAAAATCTTTCATGTTGCAATCAACTGATCAATACAATAATAGAATAAATGTTCATTAAACTCTCAAGCTTCTTTATCTATTAAGCTCTGTCAAGTCCTCCAAATGAAGGAGACAAACGAAGTGGACTACGACCACGTTGCTGAAAACTCACTTGTCCACTTTCATCACTTGTCTGTGTATACTTGTTTCTGCAACCTGGACAACGTGAATCGTTTTCTCTGATCTGTTTATGACAGAAGAGACAAATCTGGAATCCACAAGGACATGCTTCAAATTTCAAATCTGTTTCATCCATCACATTAGTACAAATTGGACATTCACTGATCTCATCACATTCTTGTTTCACTAAATTCTTCTTCATCTTCTTCTTCTTGCTTTTGTTATCAATCTCTGTCTTTACTGGTGAAGTTGTAATTGGATTTGAATCTTCTTCTTGATTTAAAGGATTTTCATCTTCAAAGTTGTTTAACGCATCAGCATATTCATCTGAGTTTTCACAAGATTCGAAAGAAACTTCTTCTTCTTCTTCTTCCTCTTTCATTGGCTTTGAACAACAAAAGCAATCACCATTAACAGAAGAAACTTTGTTCTTAAGAACACTCTTGGGACTAGTAGCAAATAAAATCCTTTCAAAATCAATTTCATCATTGCTTCCTTTTTCATGATTCCTGCGACGTGTATCAATCTTCCAATGCTTCAGTTTCCATAACAAACTCACCTGCAAATCAAAGATTCGATCCATATACAACGCAGATCATTAATACATGAAACGAATCGTCGCATTTGAAACGATGTGATTCGAAACCTGACCTTATGTTTTTTGTTGGAGAGATCTTTTGAAATCGGAGAGGCACGAGACAGTTCAGAGTCTGTGATTGAATCAGCAACCATTATGATCTTCGAAGAAGAAAAAACCCTAATATACTTAAACGGAGAGAGATAGCGAAATGGAAATCGAAAACTGCTCTGTTACGTTCCTTATATTTCTCAGTCTTGAAGAAGCACCGAAGCTTGTGTGTGTAACTGTTTATATATATTTTTCAGTTACTATATTTGACAAAAATATCCTCGATTTTATTCTTTATTTACTTATTTATACTCCTTCTTTCTTAATTGATTATTTATCCTTCAAACTTGGACTTCAAGGCATATCCATAATATTAAGGAACAAAAAAAGGATTATATTTTGAGTAATAAAGCAAACTATCTACATTTTGATTAATGAAGTAAACTATGTATATTTCATATTGCTTTTTGTAATAATAAAGCAGAAAAAGAAAAAGGGATGTATTTTGAAATAATAAAGTAAACTACTTCAGATATTGTGTTTGATTTATTATTTGGTAATACATTGGCTTTATTTAATACCTTTTTAGTAGTATTAGTTATAACTGTTAAAACACAATTTAACTATTTATTTTAGTTACTTTTTACTTCTTAAATCATCATATAATAAATCGAAGAATATTGTGGATCATTAAAATAATATATCATGTTTTCTTTAAATCATCATTAATACTATTTATGATCATAATTTTTTTGTATTTTAACAATAAAAAATGAAAGAATAAGAGGGCCCAAGAATAAATTTTCATATACTATTAGATTGAGATGATTTCTTTACTAAGTTCATAATCTTGGACATCATATAAATAAACCCATCACCAATGAACAAAGAGTTTTTTTTTTTTTTTGGTCAACAAACAAAAAGTTTATACCCAAAATGCAACAAAAGGTCATTGTCATTACTAGTAAAAAATTTCAGACCATACACTTTCATGGCAAGAAGGGAACATACAACCAAGATTCTCACAAGTTTTCCATAAACATAATATGATATAAAGAATTTGATGTATGTGATATTTACTAACCTTCCAAGCCACCTTTGCTATGCATAGACTATATCTCGAGATGATTCACTGGTAAAACTAGGCTTCAGAGATTCTAAACAACCATCATCTTTCTCCCCAGTCTTCTGTTTCATGTTTCTGCTCTCCTCGGATGAGGAATCTCCTTCAAGATTGCTTAAAGCCTCCTTCTTTCTCTTCCTCTTGAAGGTGTATTTGATAAACCGACTTTTATTATTAAGTGCCAATACAGGAGATGCTGAACTCTCCGTATTCTCACAGCTTTCTTTATGTTTCATCATTGCCTCTGTTTCGCTAGTCTTCAGCTTTCTGTCATTTTCATGTTCCTTTGGAGATGTTTTCAAGGTTACAGGAGTGTCAACATCCTTCTGAGAAGACTTTGGAGACACTATTGAGGCTTCTCCATCTCTTACAGAAGATATGGAGTCAGTAGCATCAGAACAACCAGTCATTCCTAAGGTCTCTACACTTTTACTAGAGGAAACTGTGTGAAAACATACTCCATCATTAGCATCTCCTGCTTCAACAGAGGTAGACAAATCTCCATTGGTCATGATGCTTTGTACTGTGTGGATTATCTGACTGCAACCTTCAGTTTCCTTGCGTTTTGTCAGTATAGATGGAAGAGTGTAGTTACACCGATTCTTGTTATCTTTATAAGAACACTGGTTAATACAATTTATGCGAGTCAACGATGGGATTTTTATCTCGTTAGCCACTACTGATCCACTTTGTTCAACTGGGATGCAAGAACCTACAGCTCCTGAGTTCTGCTGACTGCAAGAAACCTCAGGCACTACAGAAACTGCTGCTTTGCGGACTTCCCTGCAGGATTTTTCCTCATGATCAGTTTTAAGATGGGTCTGACCATTTGTAAGTTTCTTGAGCTCATCGCGGAGTATTTTCAACTCCATCCTCAGCTCTCCTACAATATCTTCAGCTTCTCCAAGCTGAGCTTCAAGTTCCTCAACCTTTTGTTGCTGCTTCAAGGATATCATCTCTGTCTCCTTCACCTATATAACCACAACGAGGTTTATAAATGTTAAGATTTGAGGAGCATATTCAAAGTCAGCCACAAAAGAAAGATATAGTATAACAGGGAAAGCTCATCCTCGAGCAAAGCCAACAGTCTCTAAGATGAAGTAGCTATATCCCCACACTTAGAAACCTTTAACAATGAAACGAGGGCATAGGCCAAGAAATATGTGTATACCTCAGCCACAAATAAAAAAACTGCAAGAAAATATACTCAATGGAGTAGCGTATCTAAAACTTTCTGCTAAAATGTATTTGACACTAAGCTCATTGGTTTAAGGTTTCATAAACAATGATAAATCAACGAAGAGAAAAGCTATATCTGCTCAAAGTGTCAATGTAATATAGTCTCAGGCTCGGAGTGTAAGAAACATTGGATTATAAGGACATTCATTGAAATGAATCAGCAATGAAGCATCACATGGGAATGAGGAAACATCTAACATAGTGATTATACCTTGGAATCAAGCATCTGTTTGAGCCTAAGCAACGTATGAAGAGCTTCATCTCTAACAGTCACAAGTTCTTGCTGATACATAAGCGCCTTCTTCTCAGAAACCATCACACGAGCCGCAGCTTCCTTAGTCAAGTTCAGTATTGTATCGGCGTAAGCTCTCTTCAACGCAGCTAAGTTCTGTTAACCCAACAAAATCAAAACAAACGAACAAATCATCTCCAAACACCAGAAAACCAAAAATAATAATAAACTAAACCAAAATACCAAACACTACAAAATAAAATCATTCACCCAAAAAAAAAAAATATTTACTTTCAAAAAAAAAAAAAAAGCATTCCCATAAGATCCTTCTTCTTCTTCCTCTATGTAAAGAAAGAGACATCATCAAGAGAATCTACAACAGAGAAGAACATGTCTCCATCCTTTTTGTCTTCTCTTATCAGCTTTAGCCATTCTTACAGGACTACTGTTCCACTCTGATTGTAATCTACAACACACACAAAATCATCATTATTATCATTTTGTATTCAAATCTTTACTAAAGTAATGAGATGAAAGAACCAATAATACATTGGAAAAGCAAATGATCTTCCACTTGTTGTGCTTGCATCTGATCTAACAGAGAGGCTTCCTGAGAATGTAATTGGTCCTGTATATGTTATATGACCTGATATTGAAACTGATTCTGCTGCTGAGAAACTTGTTTCTCCAAATCCATTTGGGAATAGTTTATCATCTTCAATTAAGTAGTTTTGTTGTTGATTCTCAGTTTCAGGCTTGTTAGGTTCTTGAACTGTTGTTATAGAAACAGAGGAAAGCTTTTCCTCTGTTTTATCAACATGCTCTGTTTCCATATCCTGTATTCACATATCAACAAGTTAAAAACTGAAACTTTAATGATGGTTAAGATTGATTACAATGTATTTGCCTGAAGCTGAGGAGGAGATTGTTCTTTAGGTCTATCGCCATTTTCGATGTTGTTGAGAGATCTTTGTTCATCTTCCCTTGATAGCATATCTCCCAAGGTTAAAGACTCCATCAAGAAATCCTCTGATGATATAACCACTTCGTCTTTCGAGTTCTTCTCATCCGGTTCAATCTCAAGAGAAGTTTCAGATTGAATCAACTCAAGCGTAGGCGAATCCTCTTGATTGATATTGTTAGAACCTTCAACATCTTGGTCTATCTTATGTTCACTACAAAGCTCAGAAACATCAATCTTACTATTACTTTCATCCAAGGACTTAGTTTCTAAATCAGCTTTGTCTGCTTTCATCAAATCCTCTGAGCTACACTTAACAGAATCCTTATCGCCGAATAAGAACTTCTCTTGAACAGGAACACCTTCATCAACACATATATCTTTGACTACATGACAAGTATTCTCCTTGTAACAAACTACAATCTCAGGTACATCAAATCCACTAGTTACATTCTTATCCAAGTACAAAACCGGATCAACTCTCTCTCGAGACTCCTCCTTTGCAACTAAATCATTACTAGAATGAGATTCCAATATGTTTCCATCACTATCTTTATCCCAATCATCTCCACTTCTTGTATCATAGAACAACTCACACACATTGTTATTACTCTTCTCATTATCTAGTATCTTTACCTCTGCATCTTCCCAATTCTCTTCAGAGCATTGATGAGTCTTAGATTCATCTTTACAAGAGTTTCCAAGCTCAGGATCATTATCTGAAAATCGAAATTAATCGTAAAGCTACAATTGAAGATCAGATACTAGATGATATCAAAAGCTCAAGTCTTTTTACCTGCTCTCATAGTTCTAAGAGAGTATAAATCTTCTTCAACAAACAAGAACTATATCTTCAACCACCAATCGCGTAAAAATGATCTAAAGGATAAATCTTTATAAGCAAACTTCATTGTAGAGAATAGAATCATCTATCTCAGCTAATCACAAAGTTAAGTATAGAAGCAACCTCTAATATTAAGAGTTGTTCAACAAAGCAATGGGACATAACAAAACCTTACATTACATAACTTAAACATAAGGGTAAGTCATACATGTGAAAGATTCTTTTCTTATTTCCTCAAATTCAAAAAACAAAATAATCATCAAGTTTAAACAGAGAATCAAAAGAAGCAATCAACAACTTTTTTACTAATTTAAAGAAAAAAATCATTTTTTATAAAAGCTGTAATGTCATAGTTCATAAGAAGAGAATGAAGAATCTTTTAGCATTGTTCATAAGTTTAAAAAAAGAGACAAAAAGAAGAAAGCTTTAAACTTTTTCTGCAATGCAATCAAATCAATCATATAAATTTTTAGAATAATTGGATTAAAACTATACTAATTTTCAATAAACAATTGGAATTTGATAGGTTTAGAAGAATCTAGAACTGGAAAAAATCTCAGAAAAACAAAACTAGAGGAATATAAACAGATCCAATAACTAGAATCCAAATTTTATATAAAAGCATAAACATGAATCAAAATTAAAACTTTAAGAAGAATCTTATTTTCATAGAACCTTACTTGGATCAGAACAAACTCTCTCTCTCTCTCTCTCAGCTTACTTCTTCCATTAACTTTTGACCTAATAAAAACACAGTTACAAACAAATGATCATAAACCCTAATAAGTTTTGTTCAGATCACTAAAAATCAAACCTTTTGACTCTTTGAGAAGAGAAGAAAAGCCCAGATACTTTTTTTGGATGTTAATAAAAATAAAATTTTTGGAAAACATGTAAAAAGGATGTTCAAAGGTCAATTAAAAATCACTATCAATGCAATTAATTTGAACACAGAGACAGAGAGATAACTATAAACACAAATCTCTTTCTTCTTTTATTGCCCTTTCGTTTCTCATTTAATTACAAACCAAACTCGATAAAATTATAAATTCCTCAACCATGAAAAACAAACATTAAATGCTTTACATTTATTATAAAACTGTACTAAAAATATAAACTTTATTTTTATATATATGATGCAAAAAAAAAAAAAAAATTGAAACTTTTTTCTTCAAATCTTAACACTTACTAAATAGTAGTCTGTAATCTCTTCACTTTCCTGAGAAAACGAAAAACTTTCTCGGAAAATCTGGAAATTTTCATAATCATGAGATCATTAGTTAGAAATCGTATAAGATCAGGATCACTCTTTTGTTCTTTGTGTTTTAGTGTCTGAAGTATAGTGGAAAGATCGAAACTTTTACACAGAGAAATAAAGCTGAGTGCTTTGGAGAAATCGGATCTTATGAAACGGTGCTCTTGAGAGAGAGTATTTTTCTCTTGTGGATTTGACTTTTTATTTTTTTTGGATTCAGATTATGAAATTTTTTTTTAAATAAAAGTTTTTGGATTTATAAAGAAAACAAATAAAAAGTCAACTATCTACCAAAAGAATTTGGCAAGGCGGTTTATATTTTGTCTTTTTTCTATTTTTTAAATAATATGAAAAATTAATATAAAATTACTAAATATTTTTGTCCAATTTGCTAATTTATTTCCTTATTTTAGTTTTTATATTAATTTATTTATAGTTGGTATATGTAGTGGTTCATATAGTATCCATGAAAATGATATAGACGTGAGTTCTAAGTCACACTTATTTTTTCACCCACATATTTCTTATGATTTTATAAATATATAAAATTACAAAAACAAAATAAATATTTCCATTAAACCGAGGCTGTAAAATTAATTTTATTACGGTACGTCGCGTTACACTCGATAAACTATATAATTCATGTTTTACTATTTTAAATTAATATTTTTTTTAAGTCTATGTTTAGGGATCGGGGAAAAAGATGATTCTCGAAGTTAAATAACCACAGTTTAAATGACACGTGTACACCAAATATTACCTGTGCAACTGAAATTAGAAAGCTTATTACGTCGTTTATGTAAAAATAAAAAAATAAATAAAAAGGACAAAACTGTGTACGTGGAAGTGTTTTGTAATAAAATAATATAGTTAAATGTGTACCGTACGATCTCATCGTGCTTATGCGCGTGCCAGAGTGTTATTAACTGTTCTTATTAATCGACGGCTATGTTGCGTTGGCTATACTAGCCCTATGTTTACATCATCTTTAATTAATTTTTTATTATATTTTATTTTTTATGTGTCATCAATTTTTAGATTAAATACTAGTAGTGATTTTTAGTATTTTAAGTTTTTTTTTTTGTATTTTAAGAATTAAATAAAAGGTTGAAGAATATTTGAGAAAAAAGAATTTGAAAAATTAAGTTGGGATAAATATATATATATATATATGACAATATTAATAGGTGCATGCATTAGATCAAGTCATGAATAAGTCACGTTGTTTACAATTCCCCAGATTATACGTGATTTAGTTTTCCAACTTTTGAATTGATTATTTTACATTTATAAGTTTTTCTTATTCCAAACACACATAAACGCACACAAGTAGTTCAAAATACAAATAATAATCAGAAAATAATATGAATATTATAATATTATTAAACCACAAAACAAAGCACTAAAGTGGTCCTTTATATGATTTTACATCACTATATTATAGCTTCCTCTAGGAAAAAAAAAACACTAACAAAAATGAGAAAATGACAAGTGTACAATTCATGTAGTCGACTAATATGTTATATGATTTATTAAATTATTTTTAGTTAGAAAGTTTCAAAACATTTGCTTTGAAAAAAATAAAAAAAATTGAATAATGGCTAACCAAAAATATCATTACTCGTACCTTTAATCTTAAAAAATAAAACTACTAAATTAATTATTTTATTTTGTAATTTTTATATACAAAACTAAAAAATTTAAAATTGCTTATTTTAGTTATATATTTACTCAAATTTTTAAATAATTAATATTTTTAATTATCTATTTAATATTTATTTATTTTATTTTTATTTATAATTTTATTAAATAATAGTAAAAATTAAATATTATAAAAACACTTAAAAATTAAACAATCAATTATTATGAAACAGAATATAAGTTATAGGCTCCTAAGTTCAAAATTCACTTTTTAAAATAAATTTTACATCAAGTTCACGAGTTTACTCATAGCCATGGTAATTTAAACTCAATTAAAGTCAACTATGACTTTGAGTCTTTGACTTAACAAAGATAATAAAAGTGACATTTTTAGAAACCCTTAGAAGTGTCTCAGTTAAGGAAAGAGACAAAAACTCAACTCAACTTTTGTCTTTCCATAGTTGTACAAATTGAAAATAAGCTAAACCCATAAATTAATCATAGATTCTGAATCATTAAACAAAAAAAACTCAGATCTTAAACATGTTTTTATGTATTCATATGAAATCATTAGGCTTTCCAACATTGATGCTCTCTTCTACCAAGAACTCTGTAATAGCCTTCTTTTGCCACCCTTTAAAGCTTCTGTAATAAAACAAAAACAAAACCATTCACTCATAATCCAATCTAAGAGCATCAAGAAGAGAATGAAATCTAATAAGCTTTACTTATGGTCAAGATGAGCAATGATCTCGCCTCCAGGGAATGCTGCTTTAGTAGCTTCATAAGCTACTTTGATTGATTCTCTCCAAGTTCCACCAATATGATGATTATCTTCAGGCTTTGATTTGGTTTGTGTTGGATCTTCCATTAGTAATGAGTATCCAGAAAGTAAATGACCAACCCAAACATCATCTTTCCTGATTAACACACCAATGAAAAGTTCAATCAGATGAAAAGAACAGATTCAATAGTGTTCTTGATAACTTACAAAGCTATATCCATGTGGCGTGGAGCGTAATGTCCACCACCAATTCCTATAAGAACTTTCTTCTTTCCGGTTTCACTGTCCAATAATGAATCCACATTAGTTTAGATTGGTAGCGATTAAACTCCGTGTGGATATATATATATACCTGTTCCAGTTCCCTACGGCTTCACCTCCTCCTAATCCAAGTCCTTCCCACATTAACTGAACCACATGAACCACAAAGACACAAGAATGATTAGAACCAAACTTTAAACACCAAAGAAGCAAGAACAACAAACTAGTTTTTCACTTACAAGAGCCATGACTAGAGCAGCGTCTTCTCTCTTCCAATATTCCTCTGTACTACCTACATATACACAATGAGCAATGATTATATTACAGCCTAAGCGTTAAGCCAAAACTACACTAGAGATGACAAAAACACAGCTAATTCAAGGAAGCAAAGAACTTATCAATTCACATAAAGAAACAAAGCAGAGAGAGGTCTCACCAATCTCCAAAAACATCGTTGGCTTACTAGTTATAGGTCCATGATGAGTTCCTTCTAATGTTATCTACAGACACAACAAACTAAGAAAGCAGAGTAAAATTTATAGGAATAAACAGACAACAAAACTACCTCAAACTCAGGAACTAAGCCATGAGCTTCAGCCATTTTAACCAAAAGACGTAACCATGGACCAATTCTAGGGTTTGGTAATGCAGCCCATCCTGGCTTTCCTCCTTGTGGTGGTGATTCACCTTCTTTTAAATGAAGAACTCCTTCAATAATCAAACATAAACATTCATAAAATTAACAAAACCCACAAATAAAGTTTGAATTTTTAAAAATTTGGATTTACCAATCGGATGAATAGTTAAAGCAGGTCGATTTGAAACAGCTGTGTGACGACTAAGGAAGATAACTTCATCAACAACTTCACCAGTAGCTTCTTCCCAACGTAAATCAAGATCATCTTCTCTAATTATAGAGCTATTGTGTTGAATCAATCTCGTTTGCTTGTTAATGAAACTCTTTATGTCCTGTAAAATTTTGGATTTTGTTTAATCAGAGAACTAAAACAATGGGGGAGGTAAAGTTTGGATTTTTACC
>ASXC01023983.1:0-22372 GCA_000411055.1 Leavenworthia alabamica
ATCAATTTTAGTAGTATTTTTGGAAATTAAACTTAAATTGGTGGTATTTAAGAGAATTGCCCTTTTTAGAAAGAAATACAGTATTTTTACATTATTAATATAATAAACTTTGAATCTAAAATAATTTTAGGGTTCTAAATCATCAATTTAATATCTTTAATTTTATAAAAATATTTTAAAATTTATATTTCTTGAATCCTCATTTGAAAACACCGTTTAGTTTTATATTAAAACGAGAAAAAATTATGAACACTTTATATATTTTTCAACTAATTTTTTTTGTGAAGTTTAGGAAATATCATATATATATATATATATTCATGACATTTCTAAATTATTTACTCATTTTTTAATAAAAGAGAGAATAGGCGATTGAGCAAAGCGTATGGGGAGAGTAGCACCACCAAAATCACTCACAAGCCTAGCTTAAATTATCCGATTTGAATAATCTGTTACGCCTCCACAACTTTCCGAGTTGTTCGTAGATCCTCGTTTGCTAGAGTAAAGCAAGTTTATAGATCGAGATCATATTTGGGAATTGGGAGACGATAACACAGTTTGAACCCTAGAGAGAGCAGAGAAATCTTCTCCAGCTTCTTCTTTAATCAAACTGTTTACAAACTCTTAATCAGCTCAAATATTTTTCATCCTTAATCATGGCGTTGAAACCGTTAAATAACATCTGGATTCGGCGTCAGCAATGTCCTTGTGGTGATTGGAAATGCTCTATTAGATTCCAAGGAGATGAAGTAACAAAGAACGAAATCGAAACAACAACACCACCATCATCATCATCATCAGCATATGATACTGTATTTATGCCTTACGTTGGTCAAATCTTTAGAACTGATGATGAAGCTTTTGAATATTACAGTACATTCGCTAGGAAGGGTGGTTTCTCGATTCGTAAAGCTCGATCTACTGAAAGTCAAAATTTAGGTGTTTATAGGAGAGATTTCGTTTGTTATCGTTCAGGTTTTAATCAACCTAGAAAGAAAGCTAATGTAGAACATCCTAGAGAACGTAAATCTGTGAGATGTGGTTGTGATGCTAAGTTGTATTTAACTAAAGAAGTTGTTAATGGAATGGTTCAATGGTATGTTTCACAGTTTAGCAATATTCATAACCATGAGCTTTTGGAAGATGATCAAGTTAGATTGCTTCCTGCGTATAGGAAGATTCAACAAGCTGATCAAGATAGGATTCTTTTGCTATCTAAAGCTGGTTTTGCTGTGAATCGGATTGTGAAGTTGTTGGAGTTAGAAAAAGGTGTTCAAGAAGGACAGTTGCCTTTTATTGAGAAAGATGTTAGGAACTTTGTTAGGGCGTGTAAGAAGAGTGTTCAAGAGAATGATGCTTTTCTTACTGAGAAACGTGAGAGTGATATGTTAGAGCTATTGGAGTCGTGTAAAGCCTTGGCTGAGAGAGATATGGATTTTGCTTATGACTATACTTCAGATGCAAACCAGAAAGTTGAAAACCTTGCTTGGGCTTTTGGAGATTCTATTCAGGCATACTCTGTTTTCGGTGATGTTGTTGTTTTCGATACTACTTATCAGTCAATCCCTTATGGCTTGTTTCTTGGAGTGTTTATTGGTATAGATAACTATGGTAAGGCGATTCTTTTGGGATGTGTTTTGCTGCAAGATGAGAGTTTATGTTCTTTCACATGGGCTTTACAGGTTGGTGTATCCAAATTATTGGAATTGTTAAATATTAGATACATATATTTTTGTGTTCATGCTCTTCAGTTCGTCTTAATTTGGACAGACTTTTGTTCGTTTCATGAGTGGACGACATCCTCGGACTATTTTGACGGATATAGATACAGGACTTAAAGATGCTATTGCAAGGGAACTGCCAACCACCAACCATGTTGTATTTATGTGGCATATTGTATCCAAGCTAGCAAGCTGGTTTTCTCAGTCACTTGGGTCACATTATGATGAATTTAGAGGTGGCTTTGATATGTTATGCCAGGCAGGAAATGTAGATGAATTTGAACAGCAGTGGACTCTCCTTGTCACTCGGTTTGGTCTTGTTCCAGATAGACATGCCGCTTTGCTTTATTCGTGTCGAGCTTCCTGGTCACCTCGTTACATCAGAGAACATTTTGTAGCTCAAACTATGACCTCTGAGTTTAATCTATCTATAGATTCTTTCTTGAAAAGAATAGTCAGTGGATCGACATGCATACAATTATTACTCAAAGAGGTTTGTAAATCATATGAAACTTACAGTTTATTTCAATTTTATTCCATTGCTGCCTTGATTCATTATTCTAGAGAGTGTTGCAGGTCAGTGCTGCTGCAAGTCTAGCCAAGCAAATCCAGCCACAGTTTCCTTATCCGAGCTTGAAAACATGTATGCCTATGGAAGATCATGCAAGGGGGGTTCTGACGCGTTATGCCTTCAGTGTAATACAAAACGAAATGGTTTTGTCTACGCAGTATGCAGTGTCTGAGATGGCCAATGGTCCATACATCGTGCATCACTTCAAGAAAATGGAAGGTGAATGTTATGTGATCTGGAACCCGGAAAGTGAGGAGATCCAATGTTCATGCAAGGAATTTGAGCATTCAGGAATCTTGTGCAGGCATTGTCTTCGGGTGCTAACAGTGAAGAACTGTTTCAGTATACCTGATCAGTACTTTCTGCTACGATGGAGACAGGAAAGTCCACTTGTTACTGCAGAGAATCAAAATGGCCAAGGCATTGACGATGACTGTGCTCAAACGTTTCATTCGCTCGCGGAAACTCTCCTAACTGAGTCTATGATCTCAAAGGATCGACTTGATTACGTTAACCAAGAACTTTCTGCACTTATCGATCGTGTGAGAAATGTGGTACCAGCTAACACATGTATCAGCCATGACTGCTAATCTAGCAAGTGACATGTTTCGATGAGGGCAGGTATGTATTTAAACATCCTTATTCCAAAAGTTAGTTTAGAACTATCAATAGCACTTGTCTGAAAAACCTTATCTCTACACCTTTCCATTGACAGGCTAAGTTCTTAGCATTTGGTCCCCAGTAACATAGGCTACGCCTGTCAGTAAAATTGCAATATCAATTTCTGGAGCCTGTATCACAATGATCTTTAGAGATTAGTTATAAAGCTTTGATTAGATATGCTGTATGCATTTCTTGTGTAACATTAGTTAGATGTTATGTCAATCATGCTACAACACTTCACAGCGTAATTAGTTAAAGAAGAACATTATTTAGATTTTAGCCTCGTGTATCGGCTAGCTTTAGGTATGAGTTGTACTTAAGATACGCCTAGGTTATTTTGGATCCTGCTACATAAAGTCACAAAGAGTACCAAAACTTCCAAAATCGAGTACTTCTTATACAATCCTTAGCTGCACAGCTAAACTCATAACCATGGTGAGAATCTTGATTTATGTGATAAGCAATTAAACAAAAAATTACATATTATTTGCCAAAAACATAGTACTAACTGTTGTCTAAAAACGTATTCTAATCCCAATCTTCATCATTAATCTGCCAATCATCATCATCATCTCTAGGTGGCCTTACAACCAAAACAACCATCCCTAAACTCTCATTCACTCCATTCTCCTTCAACACCGATCCTCTTTCCAACTTCATCCCACCTTCAGCCACAACTACTAGATAATAATATCCATTTTCATCTTCAACTATCTTCTTCTCCCTATCAATCACAACCATTATAGCTTCTTCTTTCCCCTTCCACGGCAATACTTCCCTATCATCTCTAAACGAAACCACCACTCCTCCTTTTTGAACACCTATAACCGGATCCCAACCCGGTAAAACAACCCATCTACTCCATTCTTTCTCAGCTTCAACCACCCCAAACTCTCCTCCACTTTCAAACTCCATTGGAGCTTCAGCTATCTTCTTTTCACCTTCCTCTGCTTTACAAACTGGTAAAACAACAACCGAACTAGCTCCGGCTACTTCACCAAACTTCAATCTCACTACCGGAACACGAATAATCTTGATTTCTTCTTCTTTAGCTCTCTCTTCCTCATTGCTGTCTCCATGTAACTCCCTAACCACTGCCTTTTTAGCTTTCTCTGTAACCGCAACTTCAAGAGCTTGTTCAAGCAATGTAGTTCGTATCTCCGATGGACTCTTATGTTCTCTACTTTTCCGATAAAGCATAAAAGCTAAACAATCTCCAGGTAAATTATAATCAAAATCTAACCATCCAACATCACCACGACGATGAGGATAATCTTTAATAGCTCTAGCAAGATCTTGAGCTCCTTTAGTATCAAATCCTTTGTCAACAATGTATTCAGCTGCAGCTACACGTTGAAGTGTACTGAGAAGACGAATCTCGTAAAGAAGCTCAGCTCCTCCTGTGTCAAACGCGGCTATTAGCTCTGGTTTGGCGCCAGATTGAACTATAGAGTCACGGACTTGTGCTCCGACGATGAGACAATTTTGTTCGACGCCTGAGAGTCCTGTTAGTTCTTCGATTGTTGGAGGAGTGAAGCCTTCTGTGTATAGAGAAGATATGAGTGGTGCGTATTCGAACCAGAGAGCTAAACGACCGGAGAGGATTTCGATTTTACCGGCGGAATCGAGTGAACGGAATTGGGAAGGGACCGGAGATGATGGTGGCCGGAATGGCTGGTAAAGCTGTTGCTGCGCTGGACGGTTTTTGGGAATCATAGATGCTGAGTTTTTTCTGGGAATCATGGAAGCAGTAAAGGTAACGGTACTGGGAACTGGATTAACGGGTCGGGTACTCGGGCTGGTAAATAATCCATGTGTTGTGGATTGTGTGAAAGGCGAGAAGATTGAGGATTTGAGAGAAAACATAGTGAGAGTTGAGTTTGAGAGGTGTTGCAGAGTTTGAAAACGAAGATGGTATAATTGCCTTATCTCGAATTAATTGAGAGAAACCAAACCGACTTTGAACCGGATTCTAACCGGATTCGTATAAATCGCATATTCGATCTAGATATTTTCCACGTGAACATTTGTCTTAGATATTTTCCTCTTTTTTTTGACCCAATCATTTGTATTGGATTCATGAAGAGACTAATGGGCTCGGCCCGTACATAAGAAAACACATTTTCAAAATTTTCTGAAGCAAAATGTCGATTTTGTTGCTGAAACCTGAAAACCTCCGATTACGATTCCACGTTTTCTTCTCCGATGTCAATCTCGCCGTCTTATGCTTCTTCTTCATCGTCTCAGTCCACACACACAGCTAATTCATACTATTCTTCGGCGCCGGTAGCACTCATTCCCGGAAGTGTCGTGGCTTTGGTGAGCAACTAATTATTGATTTTGAACTGTAATGGTAAATGCAGCATCACAGCAATAAGAAACAAAAGACAGTGAAGAAGAGTACTTCACAAGTGATATATGAATCTCATTTAGACGTACATTGCATATCTATATCTAATCATTATATAACAAGAGCTGTATATCAATTTAACTTCTAGATTCATTGCAAACATCAATGTTTGTAATAAAAAGAAAAAAGGTCACCAAATAATTACGATGTTTTTGTATGAAGAAAAAGAGATGTACACTCCTTAATCTCTGAAAAAGTCCGCTTTTCTAAGACTCGGTCACCTTATTTTAAGAAACCCACGAACTTCAACAAGGAAGTTGTTGAGGTTATTTCTGAATCTTTGGTAATTGGGACGGTCCAAGGATGATGATAGCTGGTTTGATGTCGTCAGCACCTGGAGCGCGTTTGCTAGCCTACTTTTGAAGTTTGGATTCACCTGCTTCTCAATCAGTTCATTTCCCAATCCCTAAAGAGGTAGCACAAATAGTTTGGTTACTGACGAAACTCAGTTTACGGTTTTAAGAAAGAAGAACAAGAACCGACCTGGTAAATGTTTGGTTCACAGAGAATAAGAGGAAACAAGGCATCTGCTGCTGTACTTACTAGGTCGGGACTGTAACAAAAAAAACCCATTAGACAGAGAAAGAGGTTTTTGAGTGATTTTGGTGAACAGTGTTTAATACCTGTAATCCTCAAAAAGAAGGAAGTAAAGCAATGTACGAAGGAATTTACTCAGTATTCCTTCATGGAATACTCCATTTGGATCTGTGTGTCCAGAAGCGTGTGAACCCAAACCCGAGTTACCAGCATTTTTCTCTTTGTAGTGATATGAAGCAAGAGCCTTTAGAGCTCTCAGGCACATTGTGACTATATCAACATCCTGATGAGCACATATATAAAGCTTTGCTTTAACATTGTTGTAAAAACAATAGCAAAAGAAGATTTTATATCACCTGCTGATGAAGACCAAAGTCAACTGTTGTAAGTACATGGCTAAATGCGTCATTGTTGAGCTGTGCTAGCGTCTCAGGGTAAACTTCGAGCATATGTGAAATGAGCGAGAAGTACTGCAGAATTTGATCAGTAAGTGAAAATTATAACAATAAAAGTATACGAGAGGTTTGGCCAATGTTAGATGCAAAGCCTTACGTCAAAACAAAGCTTGGGGTATTTGAGGAGTTCCAAAGTTATAAGTGGTGTGATTATATGGAGACCAAAGTACACGACCTGTAAATTCAAAGAATTAACATCATGTAAAGTTGTTCATTTTAATTAACTTGATTTTACCTGGGATATATTTGTGCTTTGTGTCTCAATACTGTCCGATGAAAAATCAAACTGCAAAAGGCAGTATCAATGGTTAGAATATAAGGAATATTAGCAAATGTATAGTGAACGCATGCAAGAACGTTTACCATATCTTTTGAGCATAGATGGGAAAGTAGCTGAAGCAGAGCTCGTAAATCCTTGTACTTTTCGGTTTTCGCTTCATTAAGCAAGGTATTCGAGAGAGACAATGATATCTGAGGTGAAAAAAGTAAATGTAAGTGAGGGTACACAAAAACTTCTCTTGTTTGCTATCAAGCAATGACGCTCAGTCTAAACAAAGAAGGAAGAGATATGGGCACAAATTTACCTTCCCAATATTGTGTGACGAATATATTTGCAGAAGACTCATGCAGAAATTAATGACCACATCTGTTTTATGAGCCTCTAGGTACGATAATTGCCCATCCACCCAAGCCACGACAAATTTAAGAAGTAGATAAATTACTGCAGACTAAGCAATACAAAAAAATTAGTGGTTTTTCTAACCATAATGGATCAAAACCAATCACAAGGATTTTAAATACAGTTAAGAGTATTAGTAACGTGTTAAGCATATATACTTCATCAAAATTCTGAATAATGTGTGATATTTGCGCCTTGAAAGTACCTCATGTTTGTAAACCTCGAGAAGACGGAGCACGGGATTCATGACAGACAATCCCATCTCATATATTGCTCGCTGAGTCCGAGGTTCAGTAGCACTTGCTGCTCCACGAAGCCGCTCTAACACACAACTCACCTAACACAAAATATGAAATAAACAATCTGTTTATAAGTATTTAGCAATAACTAAATCAAAGTTTTCATTTGTTTATCTTCCTCACCAGCATAATGATATCAGGTTGTTGAGCCAGATTTTTAAGGTCACTGTTATTAGACAAGTCTACTAAAGTTGATGTCATAGGAGCCATTAGGTCCTTCACATATCTTTTTGGAAATAGAAAGAAGGTTACTAGCCAGGAAAAATTTGAGCTTAAGATGTGAGCTAAGTGTACAGATTTGGTAACTCACTGATTTGATGCATCTGAACTTTCTATTCCATAAGCAGAAAGAACAAGGGTTTCAGCCAATGAACGCTGAATAGAAGTCACATCATTTAAAAGAACAGAACATGTATGAATAAATAAGCCAAAATGCAAAATTTAGGAAACCATACCTGACTAAGACTATTTAGTAAGAAAAATGTTTTGTCATTTGCAAAAGCATTTGCCAGGTTACGCCAGGAGTCCTGAACGTTTTGCACAAAGAGTTAGTTACTAAAAAGGAGTAGAATAAGTTCATCTACAAGAATTCTAAGGAAAATGCTTTCTTTCCCAATGGATAAAAATGAAATAAGCAGAATGATTTCCAGTAAAGCAGCTTTTCTAGAAGCCATTTCATGCTAATCGAAATGATTGTGGATTCTAAAAACAAATGCGGTAAAAACTAATAGAAGAGCAAATGAAGTTAAAAAATGTCATTTGTAATGGAAACAAAGCAAGATACAGAAATCGGCCTCACTACACCTTACTATGGTGAGTTTCTGAACTCACCAGTGACAGAAGGTGTAAACAAGTATTTCTTCGTCGAACAAGAACATGCAGTAATTGAATACATGTTAACTCCTGCAGAAATCCAAAAAAAACAAATATTAGGAGAATGCCATTCTTGAAAAAATGCGAGTAAAATAACCTACAGTTATAACCACAGCTTATAAGAAAATTACATCAAATCCTCAAAGAAATATCACTGTATTTAACTGGACTCCTTGGGCCTAAAGTCCTTTATTTATCAAACTTTGTCAAGTCAAAAAAAGTTTCAGATTTCGTACATCTGTTTTCACCCTCTCAGAAACAAATAACTAAATGATATGTCCATCCAACACACCAAAAATAGTATTTGTATGCAGTAATACACCACTGTATAGGCCTGGGGGTTATCAAAAATAATAACGTTTATAAAAGGACAGAAGATTACTACCTGCAAATTCTTTTCACCAGGGTATGACATGAGGGCTGTTAAGGAGATCCGGACAATTATATCAAGGACAAACTTCCCCTGATTTTTTTCGTTGAAAAACATGAATAAACATGTTCTGGAAGGTAGAGACTGAAGCTGGTTGCTACCCAAATTGCAATCTTTGAGCATAAGATAAGTTAAAGACCATCTTGCAAGGAACCATATGACTGCCTACATATGTTTCGCCAATCGATAAATAGGACAAAAGTACCAAACTACAATAAATTTCTTCTCTTAATGCATTTGAATCTGAGAATTTGAAACAGGTTACCAAATTCAGTTATTAGATTGAAAACGTACCTCCATTAGCCGAGGACTAAAGAAAGATGATCTCATTTCTGCATCCAAGCATTGCTCAGCAAATTTTATAATTGAGCTACAAAAGAAGAAGACAATCAGAAGTAAATTGATTATGAACGTGCCCAGCCACTGCTCAGTGAAAAATATATACATAATTTGTATATGACTCTATTAGTATGCCACAAGTATCTTAACTAAAGTTCAAGACTAACTTATAGAAACGGTAAAACAATCAATAAGAGATATTGTTGGTACTTTTAGACAAAAGACAATAGAAGCATAATAAATTATTCAAGTTCACTCAGCTGTTCAGTCGGGAAAGGCTTCTACTCAACCTTACCTTGAAAGTACCACGACAGGATGATTGTCTGCCTCTACAACATCCACAAAATGAGATTGCAAGGCATCAGGAACCTGTTTGTTGATAGCATAATCTCATAATCACTCTTGGGAAGAGTTAATAAGTGAAAAAAACAAAAATATAACAGGGCATGTGCAACTACTTATAAGACTGATACTACAAGGACTTCCATCCATATACTAATACAAAGGGGTAGTTCCAAGACCCATCCATTTGAAATTGATATTCCAAAGGAAACGTGTGAGTATTATATGATAGGTATCATAATAGACAGGAAAAACCGAAAATTTTAATTGAAACCCAATATATCATAATAGATAGGAAAAATTAATTGAAGGAAAGCTTGTCAGCATCTTTCTTTTTGTGTTTGCATCAAAAAAGAAGGAAAGGAAAATAATTACCAGGGCCGTCTCTCCTTCCCCATCATCTGCAAGTACATGACCGATTATTAGCAGCAAAGAGTAGACCTCTTCCAAAGTTTCAGTAGGATCAACAGTGCCCCTGCCCTAAAAAGGTATATTAAGGTGAGAAAAAACAACCACTCAGACACATCAGAAAACTCATGCACACTAGAAAAAAAAAAAGCTAAAGACACTCCGACATAGAGCTAGCTATCCTAGTCAATCACAAAAAAAGCTTTGATGTAGGTCGATATATTGACATGAAAGAAAAATGACTAGTAGATGAAAGAATGTTGCTTTCCCTTATATTCTAAAGGAAGGTAGATCAAGAGTACCTGATGGAGGCGTGCAACACGATCAGAGAAAAGTTTTGCTAAAAATGGAATTGTAGCATCCACTGCTGCCCTTGCAATGAGAGCATAAGAGCCTAGTCTTTCATCCATGGCTGCCAGAACATGATATTAAAATTCAGAACAAGGAATCGCACAAAACCTGCCTTCTAAGACTGGGTGCAAAAAAAACAAGATCAAGAGTCAGGAAATCAAATCATATCTTTTGCTCACCAGATACAGAAGCCAGGCAGTCAGTATCATCTTCAGTTGTAGCAGACGTAGATGCCACTAGAGAAACAAAATTTGATCATGAAAATATATTTTATAAAGAAAAGAGTTCCAAACCAACAAAAGTTGTAAAGCATAGGCCAAAAGTTTGAAAATTGTTACCTTTTAGCTCAGATTCCACAATCAATGAAAAGAGACTAGCTGCAGCATGCATCCCCTCAGGTGGTAGCCACGCATTACCCCCAGAACCATCCATTGACTGGCAGGAGTCATCACAACCCTTGGTCAAATAATGCCCACTAGTATCTCATAAGACGCAATTAACTTTTAGATGCATCATTCTTCTAAACTCTCAAATATAAAAAAAAATTCTAAATACCCTGACGCTCACAAAGCAAATGCCCAACCCAAAGTACTCCAAAAAGAGCCAGATATGGCCACAACGTTTCATGAACACAGCAATGCATGATATAGTAGATATATGCAGCAAGTAAAATAGATCTAATCGTACTCACAGCAAGGAGTGTGGTCCAGGTATCTAGCAAGATATCACGTGCCTCATAGCTCCAGGTCTCATCATCAGTACTATTCGCCATTAATACTTTGACAACTTCACCCATTAACATAGATAAGAGTGTAAGAGTGCCAAAGGGCCTGAAGAAACAGAAATAACAACTATTTTATGATTAAAAATCACCAAATGTTTTTTAGTTGCAAAAAAGGTCATACGTCAAAGACCTTAATGATTGCAAGAGTCGGTCAAAGACAACCGGAGTGGTAACTGTCGCAATAGATAACAATGCGCGACAACCATCAATCATCTCACTGAAATAAAATATTCGACAACACCAATGTCAAACATGGAATATAAGACAATACAAAATAAACAGAACATGAATGTTAAGCAGCTCTGCAGCTGACCTTCCACTCCTTCCTTCTTCAATTTCCTTTGAAATGACATCAGGAGGATCAATCCAGGGCAAAACCCCCGACAGCAGGAGGAGCAGATGCTGCTCTCGCATCTGCACATTGTCTAGATTATTGAACAAGTTACTCACAGAGAAATATATATGCCAAAAAGCAAAAAATCTGATGGACAACCATCATTCCTAAATTGGCTAAGCAAGCTAGATAACTGGCAAGTTTGACATTTCTATAACGTATTCAACAGAAGACTATATCAGTTATTAGAAAGTACAAAAGCATAGGACACTCACTGGATGGAAATATTTCCCCTGCCAAAGAGCACAACTGTACGATAAGTTTCCGAGCAGAGACAGCAACTGGGCAATCTAGCCAATAACCTTCAAGAGAAAACTTCTGCCTCAGCGACGAATATAAATTTATCAACCATCCAACATGTGAGCTTGAAAGCAAAACATCACACCACGAAGCTCCAGGCTGCAATCAGCATCACTGAAGGTGAAAATCTTAACTGAAAACAAGTATAAAATCTGACATGCTAGCATCAACCTATGTGACCTCTCTGAATTTGAACAAGTTAATGAAGTTCAAGCATGTTTCATAAATCAAACATAGCAATTAGCTACCTGAACTACTACACATTCTGTCTTTCTTGAAGATGCATTAACAGCTGTCATTCCATCAGAAAATACATTAATGTTTTCCCTTGTGCCACTGCCACCTTTGCTGTAACGAAACTCCCAGTTTAGTATTTGATGCATTAGTCGCAGCGTAGCATTGCAAACCTTAACTTCAGGGACACCAGAATGTGATTCGATAATCTTGTTTGTAACACTTAACGCAGCATCCTGTGCCCACTGATAGAACATCTGCAATTGAAAACATAGAAAGTCCAACAGAGCCCTCAGTACAGGTTATTATTCATCCATAGACAAAAGGATAATATCTGGAAGCAAATGCAATCCTACGATCACCTTCAAAAAGTTTTGCTCTAGTGACTTGCGACAATTCAAATGAAATTCCCTAGGGAGACCCATGGCACTTGAAGTAGAAGGTGAGAATTCAGATACCTGAGAATGAGATGAATAAATTAGAAGCACACATATGGTATACATATAGTGCCAGAAACAATAGAAACATATCATTACCAATGATTCAATAAAATTTATGCCGATGAACTGCACATCTAAGCCACGAGAACCAAGAATGGCCTGGTTGATCTGCAAAGAGTACACAGCAGTTGTTAAGGACAAAATAATTCCATTTATTTTTCAAAATAATTCGTAACACCTCCACAATTTTCATCGGTACACATGTCGTCATCCTCACGGATTCATTCATGCACAATTGCACATTTATATTGACTATTATGTTTACAAGGACCAATATCAGATAACAACATATATGTAGCTACCGTTAATCAAACTATAAGATACAAAAACTAAAAGTGAGAGCTCGAAAAAGTTGCAAAATACCTGATAGAAAAAGACTTCCTTTTCGGCTGGAGTAAACTCAAGCCTATAAGAGTAATTTATACAGATTAGAAGTTCCCTCAGATAAGCAAAGCAAGCAAAAATATAGAGCTCGCTAATTTGTCTAGATTTCTTTGTGCTACTCTATCTTTCTAAGAAGCTACCGTTCATAAGCATCAGTAAACAACAGAATCAAAATGCATGCTTTATAATTTTGAATACCAGAAGCAGCACAGCTTACCAGCCTCTTTTCATCAGCTGCGCAGCCACAGAAGATACTTTTGAAAGCACATATCCCTCTGATGAATTCGCATGCTGCATGACATAGCCAAGACAGAAGCTGCAGAAAGATTTAGCAATGTTTCTAACTTTTAATTCATACTACCCAAAACCTCATAAGACAAATCTCCAACTTCTTAAATAATATAGTCATAATTATCACGGAAAATGATGTGTCTATACCAAGTACCAACCACTAAATATAACAGTCAATAAGTGACAGGTTTCACAGATCAGGAAAGCTTTTCCCAAAGCTACTAATATTGTGAAGCACGAATGCTCCCAGTTGATTTGCAAAGCCAATCAAGATTACAAGCATGACACCAAAGGTTGTCTCTTGATAGAGCAGAGAGTGACCGCTCAACCAAATGGAAAGCATTTATCACCCAAATAACATAAAAGAAGAGAAATTACCTAATCAAACCCCCTTTATCATCAGTGGCAAGAAAACTCCATTCCCTGATAGCTGCTTCTCGAATAGCTGCAGCAGCTTGAAACCTAGCATTTGCTACCTGAGAATTTTCTGCAAGTATAAAACACGTTCAGACAAACACCTGTAAGTTACCAAGTTCAGTTAAACCAGTCAAGTTCTGGATTTAGGACTTACCAAGAATATATCTACACGCCTTATATGGCTGTGGGGACTGGTGAAGAGACAATAAGGTCGCTTCAGCAGAAACTGGATTAGTATTTATCTGCTGGGACAGAGGGAAATGTCAAGTCCAAGTGAACTGAGCATCCTCTGAATTTACTTACTAATTGTTTCAGTTGAGCACAAAGAAAGACTTTAAGAAAAGGCAAACAACCGCAATCACATGGAACTGTAGAACCTTCTTGTTTCAGAAATGCATAAAACCATGACAAGCCTTTAATAAGCAAAGAGGCTTCTTACTTCATTTAAAAATAAGAAAGACTTGGAAATAGTGAAATAGCCCAGATGTAGTGTCCGAACCTAGTCAGCAGATTCGCACAGATACATAAACACAGACCATAAATTTTCTTAAGAAGAAAAATCACAAAGAAACTTGATAATTTCAGTAACCTTCAGTTACTTCAGTTTCACGCGAAACAAATTACGAGAAAACAAGAAAAGAACTTCATAAATGCAAGCACACGCACACATCTACAGCTTCTTCCAATATATTAGGGAACGAAACAGATCAAAGTATAGCATTTACTTATGCCTATGTACAAAGAAAGGATCCCAAAAAGATAAACCTGAATGTAAGAGCAAGCAAGTTCAATCGCGCGCATGGTAGATTGAAGCTGAGCTAAATCCTCAGCTCCAACTCCACCGCCACCGCTTCCATTAGAAAAACCTAACATCCTTTCGCCGAAGCGCCTATTCCGGCAGCTGGAAAATCAACAGTCTCCTCGTTTTCCAGGTTAAGAAAATCGGTCTATTCAATTAGACAGTGTGAAGAAGAAGATATGAATCCACGAAGGAAAGTGGCGGCGTTGAGCTGAGTAAATGGCAGCGGAGGAAGGGATCGATGGCGAGAGAGACGGAGAGATGGAAACGGTGTTTTTAGAAAGGCGTGTCGTTGCTGGATGTTTTAAGTGGACATCAACTTCAATACTATTTACGGGAATACCCTCCCTCTTACCTATTGTAAATGAGGTTAATGACCGGAATCAATGGACTGGACCGACCGGTTCAATCAGTATAATCGCAGTCCGAATGCTACCAGTTAGTCTTTCACCTACAAAATTTAATGGGCCAAAAATATACAAAACAGGCCTGTAATAGGCCCATTATGACTTAGGAATCAGCGCCATAACAAGCTTGAACTGTAGCTAAAGCCAGTCTCAGACTCCTACTCTCAGTTAGTAAAGTAATTTATCTTCTCCGACCTGCAAAATTTATATTTACGATTTTTAAAAAGGCATCCGCGCCAGAGCTTCATTTCTCTATCATCTTCTTCTTCATTATCTCATCAAAACCCTAGTTTTTTTCCCCAATAACATTCTGGTCTAGGAATATGCCGAGGGAGATAATTACGCTGCAGGTGGGACAATGTGGGAATCAAATCGGGATGGAGTTCTGGAAACAGCTTTGTCTCGAGCACGGGATCAGTAAAGATGGTATTCTAGAGGATTTCGCTACTCAGGTCTTCTTCTTCTGAACTAAGGCTTTCTTCTATTGTGTGTACTGAAGGAGTTTTAGGTGTTTGCTTTCATATTATATGTTACCAATTGCTTAGACTTCGTTTCTGGATTGCTATTAACATTATATATAATCTTTAATTGGATACTTTGGCTGTTGAAGTTACGATTTGGTGTGAGTTAAGTGATAAGAGTAGCTTTGGGTTTGTGCTGTGGATTTGATGTTTTGAAGTTTCCAGGGAGGTGATAGAAAAGATGTGTTTTTTTACCAAGCGGATGACCAACACTATATACCACGAGCTCTTCTGATTGATTTGGAGCCTAGAGTGATCAATGGTATTCAGAATGGTGAATATCGTAATCTTTATAATCATGAGAATATATTTGTTTCGGACCATGGAGGTGGTGCTGGAAATAACTGGGCCAGTGGATATCACCAGGTTTGTTTCAATTGATGTTTTATATCATGAGAGTATGAGACCAATATGGTCCAAGGTTGTCTCATCTTTTCTTCACTTGCTAAATATGGCCAGGGGAAGGGTGTTGAAGAGGAAATCATGGATATGATAGATCGAGAAGCTGATGGAAGTGACAGCCTTGAGGGATTTGTTCTTTGCCACTCTATTGCTGGAGGAACTGGCTCAGGTTTTTCTTTTTTTTTTGTAATCGCTATCCTAAAATTCTCATTCATGTTTATTCACCGCTTCTTGTGATGTGAATGACTCTTTTTTTTTCATATGAAGGGATGGGCTCTTATTTATTGGAGACTTTGAATGATCGCTATAGCAAGAAGTTGGTTCAGACATACAGTGTATTTCCCAATCAGATGGAAACAAGTGACGTAGTTGTCCAGCCGTACAACTCATTGTTGACTCTGAAACGGCTTACCTTAAATGCTGATTGTGTTGTTGTTCTTGACAACACTGCGTTGAATAGAATCGCTGTGGAGCGTCTTCATCTGACAAATCCTACCTTTGCTCAAACGAACTCTTTAGTGTCAACTGTGATGTCTGCTAGCACCACAACATTGCGTTATCCAGGATACATGAATAATGACTTGGTTGGCTTGCTTGCATCTTTGATCCCAACACCAAGGTGTCACTTCCTCATGACAGGATATACACCATTGACTGTTGAGCGCCAGGTAAGATATTTCAATGAGCTCAATAACTGAGACCATCAATTACAAAATATTTTTGTGGAGCTACCATTATATGTTGAACATGAATTCTGAATGTTATGTTTGGCATTTTTAAAGCCAAAGTGTGGAATGTTCCATTTAATTGATTTTCTGCTCTCATAAACTGAAATGTTCTTGGCAGGCAAATGTCATTCGTAAGACTACTGTGCTAGATGTCATGAGAAGGCTTCTACAGGTGAGCTGTTTGCTTTCTCCTATCTTTTTTTGAAACTTGAATCAGATGTTCTTCTAACATAATTTTATTTGCAGACAAAAAATATCATGGTTTCGTCCTATGCTAGAAACAAAGAAGCAAGTCAGGCAAAATACATATCAATATTGAATATAATTCAAGGAGAAGTCGATCCCACTCAGGTACTTTCGTTCACCTAGCAGTTTTTTGGTTGACATATTGAGGAATTACAAACTCTTTCTTTTTGATGTGATCTCTCTGTTGTTTCACCACTTGATACTAGGTGCATGAGAGTTTGCAGAGGATACGAGAAAGAAAGCTTGTTAATTTCATTGAATGGGGACCTGCAAGCATACAGGTTCTAACTGTGCAAATTAGTTATTATTTTTTGGCTTGACCATGGACTTGCGCATCACAATTTTTTCCATAATTTACTCTCAACAGGTTGCACTTTCAAAGAAGTCCCCATATGTTCAAACTGCGCATAGGGTAATCTTATATCACTTTATATATATATGTCATCCTGAGAGTTGGTACTCCTTACAGTTTATGTCTTAGACTGCTGGTTCCTGCTTTAGAAGATACGACATTACAAGATTCTTACCTTGGTAGTGTATTTGATATAGGTCAGTGGTCTTATGTTAGCAAGCCACACTAGTATCAGACACCTTTTTAGCAAATGTCTGAGCCAATATGACAAATTGAGGAAGAAGCAAGCTTTTCTTGACAATTACCGAAAGTTTCCCATGTTTGCTGTGAGTTGACTGCTCAAATATATTGCCTTTGTTTTGTTGATGTTTAGTGCATCATTAGTTTTGACAGTTAAATGGTGAAATCATGAGAATATACATGTTGATATGGACAGGACAATGATCTTTCAGAGTTTGATGAATCAAGGGATATAATTGAGAGTTTGGTAGATGAATACAAGGCCTGTGAGTCTCCAGATTACATCAAATGGGGAATGGAGGTATAATAAGTTTTTTCCATCTATAGTCACACTTATGGAAGAACTCAAAATGATAACTGTGTCTATGTCTCTCTCAGGACCCTGAACAGCTTTTAACTGGTGAAGGCAATGCTTCAGGAGTTGTGGATCCTAAGTTGGCCTTCTAAATGAAAATATAAAAATCCAGGGCAAGTCATAGCTGAGATTTTTCAGGTCATGATAGGTCTACTTTAAAAGAGTGTTGGCACGTAAACCTTGACCAGTGTGTTGTAATGTGGATGAGTTTCAATAGTGTTATGATGTGAATGTGTGTTTCCGAGAATACATAAAGTTGAAGGAACCTTGAATTGTTTCATTTAATGAGAGACTAAATGAGGTATTGAAAATAACAAATGGGGAATTATGGGGTCTCTCACTTGGCAGTTTTCTGGCTTTTCCCGTTCAAACTCTATATTAGCTGTGGAGAATAGTGTGACATAACTCTCACTTTTTGGCTTAAAACCCATTAAATACATTGTGGTTCTAAGTGTCATGAAACAGCCTCCTAATCTGATCCACGTTGGCTGGTATCAATGTCACTGGACATCGCTTGTACTGTTTAACACAGAAGAGACCAATATAAGTTTACATTGTTGTTGGGGGTGAGGGTTTATTGAGAATAGAAAGAAAACGATTTGGAGAACTAACCTTTGAAACATACTTAAATACACAAGAATAGCAGAAAACAAATCCAGAAACTGTGACAACTGATGGATTTGCACGTTTTTGCAAGCATAACGAGCAGAGGGATCTATCAGGAGGTAGAGGGATTCCTTCTTGAGCCACCTTTTAGAAACAAACCAAAAGATCATTTTATAAAGTTGACTGATTTAAAGATGTCTGCATACATTAGTTTCAGATATTGATAGCAATTGACTGATTACCTTTGGGGCTGGAGGAGGTGGAGGTGGAGGGTATACTGTTGGAGCTGATAATCTCTCCTCAGCTGATTGATACCACCATTCCATCATCTACAAAACCAAATCAAACGAAGAAGGAATCTCCTTCAGAGTGAGATGGAATCTTTGAAGACATTAACAGAAGAGAAGAATCGTAAAATGGGAAATTTTCTGGATACATACTTTAAAGATAAAAACTGATGCAATTAAACCGGTTTGGGCATAGTCAAGCACCGCATATGAACAGCTAAGAAGTGCCCCTTGCACTGTCTAATTCAACATTCAAAACAGTAATTGTTAGTGGTTGGATCCTAGGAGTGTTTATCTAATTCTTTGGGTTAGACAAAGTTTAAGAAAGGTGAAATCATACTCTTAACCATGGAGGACCACGAAGTCTTTCACGCTCATGGTTCCGTATCTTTGAAATTCTTGAAGATGCATCCATCTATCTTGGCATTAAAAAAGGATGAGCAAGACAAACAGTGTGTGAGCCATCATAACTAATGTAAACTTACTACTTTTAAGTATATCTAGAAAAGACGAAAAAAGGGGCACTTCTAAGTCTATCGTCCAACCTATGAACAAATATGATTGCAGTTTCAATCCAAACAAGACGAATTTCAAGCAGAGAGGAAGTGAATACCAGTTCTTGCCCTGTAGCTCGACAAACTTGTATACCAAGGGCTTGAAGACCGAGAGAATAAAATCCAGTAGAATCCAGCAGATATAAGAGCTGGTAAGTGAACGACAATCCTATACAGCACAGCAAGACAAGTCAATTACAAAAACATGCCAGAGATCCAAATTGGAATCCTCATGTGAAGCTGAACAAGGTAAACTAAGAACTGTTCTTGCTATTATAAAGAAACATTAGATAGTAGGCACCATGCACTAAAAAATGCTTATGCTCTACATAAATCCGCAATTACCTTCACTAGATGCATGTATCCAAGGATAACAGACAGCTATAAACTTTTTAATTCTCGTAGCTAATTGACCTCGTATAGAAAGCTCTTCATGCCCACTAGTGTCTCTTGAACCAACTGATTCCTCCCCTGTGAAGAATTCAGCTTCATCAAATCCTTGATCATCTGTTCCCCATAAACTTTCCCGGAGTCTAGCTTCTCTTTCTTTGTTATATATTGCAAGCAACTTAGACTTGAAATACGGTAACACAACCTACAAAAGACACTTGTTACAAGGCAAGCTTAAAGGCAAAAGCTAATACAAAAGTTCTCATTTAGAATAAAAGTCAGTACCAGAAACACAACAGAGAGGATTCTCTGGCGCTTCTTTAAACCAGAATGTTGAACTTCTTCGTTTGCAATGTCTTTACTCAATCTCAATCTCACTGATTTCCTCCTTAAACCATACAATGATTCAGCAAACGAAGCATCTGAAACAATTCTCATAAAATTAAACTAAACTTTATAAGCAGAAATGATTTTCTAATACACAACCCTCCAAACACATTCTCCAGAAGGTACCTGTGGTTCGTAAGCTATGACCTTCAAGTATAAGCATAAGAGAAGCAAAGAATTCATCTTCGTAATCTAATATTTTATGGAGGAACGATCTTCTCAAAGCAAAAACCTAAAAATCACGAAAAGTTAAGAATCAGACTGATAAGTACCAAAGTTCAACCCTAGAAAGAAGTAGAGAAAGGGCATTTTACGCCGAGTGAGTAAGTGAGAGCAGCGCGAAGGCTAGCCGGAAGTTGCTGAGCTGCAGTCATCTCAAAGAAGGTGGGACGTGTGCCTTCACCTCCGACCTGAAACAACATCTTCCTCCAATCCTTTCCTCTCTTCCTCTTCTAGTCACTATAGTTTTGATAAACTCGAGACCCTTGTTATTGACTGAGATTAAAACCTTTAGATTCTCCAGATAGTACAATGGAGAAAAGACGTATATCGAGATACATTGTTACATCATAAATACAAAATGTTTTTACAGGCTGATAAAAACTAATTCGTTTTTGGGTTAGAATTTGGATAAAGCACAAGATTATACTAAAGAATTGTAGGGCTTTACCCCGAAGGGAGCCCTTCCAGAAATTCTCAAAGGCCATGAGTCAAGCCCAGGCCCATGAGGGGGTTTGGAAATAGTTTTCAACCAGCAATAGACGCGCCTCGGTTAGTACCTCATTAGCTGCGTCATTGCCCCAAGCGCAAAGATGGTTTGTGTTAAGGGACGTCAGATTCATTTTATACTGAAGTTTATTGTGCTTCAGTAGACTTATAACCGATGTGGGACAAATAGACGCACCGTCTTTTTAAATTACACTCCAATTTTGGGCCTCATATATTGGGCCTTTGAAAATCACATTGAATTGACTGGGCAGTCTAGTATCATGGAGACTGTGTCTGTATACATCATAATGATTGTCTTTTCAAATTTTAAAAATATATTACAAACTTTTCAGATTATTAGAAGCAACAGAAAATATAATAGTTGTAAATTTTTTATAAAAATACTATGAGCTAGTCACATTTGATAATTGATAAATAAACACTTAGTTTCCTACTTATTTCGGTCTGTATCGTATGTTTTCTAAGTCGTTTCCTAGTAGTCCCTGAAATCAAATTCACTTTTATCCATTTTGCTATTCACTATTAGTGATAGACATTATGCAGTAGTTTAATTTTTTTACAAACTAAAAAGTGAATCAAAACATAGGTAAACCATAGAGGCTGAACTGAAACGCAAGTAAGAAAAAATTGGCACGACTTAAAAAAAGTTCTTTCAAGGAACATAGGATCCAGATTAAGACAAAAACCAAACATCCTCAAAAAGAAAAGAGCGAAGGTGTAACACAAAATATAGATATCAGAATTCTTAAACGATGGAGTTAGCAGCACTTGCGATCCTTGGCCACAGATCAGCACACTCTTTTCCAATAGGTCCAGTGATAGCAGATCCTATATTACATAAGACAACAAATTCATAATAAAAAAAAACAATTAATTCTGAATTCGAGTGAAATACACAATAATACTACATAAACTAGTTACCTTTCATTTCACCCTTAGGATTAACAATAACACCAGCATTATCTTCAAAAAAAATCAAAACATTTAATGAGACACTACAATTACATAAAATATTTAAGAAATTAAAAAAAAATCAAATAGATAAAAATTACCTTCAAAATACATGAAGACACCATCCTTTCGACGCCAAGGCTTCCTTTGCCTAACAATAACAGCTGGCAAAACCTTCTTACGAAGATCAGGTTTACCTTTCTTAACTGTAGCCATAACCATATCACCAACACATGCTGATGGTAAACGATTAAGACGACCTTTGATTCCTTTAACCGATATGATATAAAGGTTCTTAGCTCCTGTGTTATCAGCACAGTTCACTGTAGCTGCCACTGGAAGACCTAGTGACATCCTGAACTTGTTCCCGGAGGTTCCTCCTCTTCCTATTATAACACACAACAGTTACAGATCTAATTACATCTATTGACGAATCCATGTATAAACCAAATTAGATCTATATATTCTTAGTTAAGATCTCAGTGTTATATTCATGAATCCAGGCATAAAATGCTTTATATTAGAGCTAAACCATCCATATACAGACATATGTTATGTTCATAGATAAATAAAAAATAGAGATGAAAGGGAGAAAAGGTCTTACCTCGCTTCGACATGGTTACAGAGTCGCAGCTCCTTCCTTAGAGGCAGCTGTGAGTGACGAGAAGGTTTATATATATAAATTAGTTTAGGGTTTTTTTTTGGAGCTGACCTAAGATTCATATTATGGGCCGAGAAAAATGACCAACAAAGCCCAATACAACCTTCTTTTTTCTTGTCGACGATAAGCCCAATACAACCTTATTAATTAAATAAATTATATATTTCTTTTTTTAGCAGTATATGAAGGATCACAAAATAAAATGCGTCTTTTTTTGAAGAGTAACAATAAAATAATTATTCTCCGGCGATGGCTTCCACAACTAGCCTTGCTCTTCGAGCTTCGGTTATTGTTAATCCTAGAGTACCCCCGATCCTCCATCTCTCCCTTCCTCGTAAATCTTCTTTTGATCTCTCTCTCAATAACCACTCTAGA
>ASXC01023984.1:0-22452 GCA_000411055.1 Leavenworthia alabamica
CCATCAGTTGTCACAGTTTCTGGATTTGTTTTCTGCTATTCTTGTGTATTTAAGTATGTTTCAAAGGTTAGTTCTCCAAATCGTTTTCTTTCTATTCTCAATAAACCCTCACCCCCAACAACAATGTAAACTTATATTGGTCTCTTCTGTGTTAAACAGTACAAGCGATGTCCAGTGACATTGATACCAGCCAACGTGGATCAGATTAGGAGGCTGTTTCATGACACTTAGAACCACAATGTATTTAATGGGTTTTAAGCCAAAAAGTGAGAGTTATGTCACACTATTCTCCACAGCTAATATAGAGTTTGAACGGGAAAAGCCAGAAAACTGCCAAGTGAGAGACCCCATAATTCCCCATTTGTTATTTTCAATACCTCATTTAGTCTCTCATTAAATGAAACAATTCAAGGTTCCTTCAACTTTATGTATTCTCGGAAACACACATTCACATCATAACACTATTGAAACTCATCCACATTACAACACACTGGTCAAGGTTTACGTGCCAACACTCTTTTAAAGTAGACCTATCATGACCTGAAAAATCTCAGCTATGACTTGCCCTGGATTTTTATATTTTCATTTAGAAGGCCAACTTAGGATCCACAACTCCTGAAGCATTGCCTTCACCAGTTAAAAGCTGTTCAGGGTCCTGAGAGAGACATAGACACAGTTATCATTTTGAGTTCTTCCATAAGTGTGACTATAGATGGAAAAAACTTATTATACCTCCATTCCCCATTTGATGTAATCTGGAGACTCACAGGCCTTGTATTCATCTACCAAACTCTCAATTATATCCCTTGATTCATCAAACTCTGAAAGATCATTGTCCTGTCCATATCAACATGTATATTCTCATGATTTCACCATTTAACTGTCAAAACTAATGATGCACTAAACATCAACAAAACAAAGGCAATATATTTGAGCAGTCAACTCACAGCAAACATGGGAAACTTTCGGTAATTGTCAAGAAAAGCTTGCTTCTTCCTCAATTTGTCATATTGGCTCAGACATTTGCTAAAAAGGTGTCTGATACTAGTGTGGCTTGCTAACATAAGACCACTGACCTATATCAAATACACTACCAAGGTAAGAATCTTGTAATGTCGTATCTTCTAAAGCAGGAACCAGCAGTCTAAGACATAAACTGTAAGGAGTACCAACTCTCAGGATGACATATATATATAAAGTGATATAAGATTACCCTATGCGCAGTTTGAACATATGGGGACTTCTTTGAAAGTGCAACCTGTTGAGAGTAAATTATGGAAAAAATTGTGATGCGCAAGTCCATGGTCAAGCCAAAAAATAATAACTAATTTGCACAGTTAGAACCTGTATGCTTGCAGGTCCCCATTCAATGAAATTAACAAGCTTTCTTTCTCGTATCCTCTGCAAACTCTCATGCACCTAGTATCAAGTGGTGAAACAACAGAGAGATCACATCAAAAAGAAAGAGTTTGTAATTCCTCAATATGTCAACCAAAAAACTGCTAGGTGAACGAAAGTACCTGAGTGGGATCGACTTCTCCTTGAATTATATTCAATATTGATATGTATTTTGCCTGACTTGCTTCTTTGTTTCTAGCATAGGACGAAACCATGATATTTTTTGTCTGCAAATAAAATTATGTTAGAAGAACATCTGATTCAAGTTTCAAAAAAAGATAGGAGAAAGCAAACAGCTCACCTGTAGAAGCCTTCTCATGACATCTAGCACAGTAGTCTTACGAATGACATTTGCCTGCCAAGAACATTTCAGTTTATGAGAGCAGAAAATCAATTAAATGGAACATTCCACACTTTGGCTTTAAAAATGCCAAACATAACATTCAGAATTCATGTTCAACATATAATGGTAGCTCCACAAAAATATTTTGTAATTGATGGTCTCAGTTATTGAGCTCATTGAAATATCTTACCTGGCGCTCAACAGTCAATGGTGTATATCCTGTCATGAGGAAGTGACACCTTGGTGTTGGGATCAAAGATGCAAGCAAGCCAACCAAGTCATTATTCATGTATCCTGGATAACGCAATGTTGTGGTGCTAGCAGACATCACAGTTGACACTAAAGAGTTCGTTTGAGCAAAGGTAGGATTTGTCAGATGAAGACGCTCCACAGCGATTCTATTCAACGCAGTGTTGTCAAGAACAACAACACAATCAGCATTTAAGGTAAGCCGTTTCAGAGTCAACAATGAGTTGTACGGCTGGACAACTACGTCACTTGTTTCCATCTGATTGGGAAATACACTGTATGTCTGAACCAACTTCTTGCTATAGCGATCATTCAAAGTCTCCAATAAATAAGAGCCCATCCCTTCATATGAAAAAAAAAGAGTCATTCACATCACAAGAAGCGGTGAATAAACATGAATGAGAATTTTAGGATAGCGATTACAAAAAAAAAAGAAAAACCTGAGCCAGTTCCTCCAGCAATAGAGTGGCAAAGAACAAATCCCTCAAGGCTGTCACTTCCATCAGCTTCTCGATCTATCATATCCATGATTTCCTCTTCAACACCCTTCCCCTGGCCATATTTAGCAAGTGAAGAAAAGATGAGACAACCTTGGACCATATTGGTCTCATACTCTCATGATATAAAACATCAATTGAAACAAACCTGGTGATATCCACTGGCCCAGTTATTTCCAGCACCACCTCCATGGTCCGAAACAAATATATTCTCATGATTATAAAGATTACGATATTCACCATTCTGAATACCATTGATCACTCTAGGCTCCAAATCAATCAGAAGAGCTCGTGGTATATAGTGTTGGTCATCCGCTTGGTAAAAAAACACATCTTTTCTATCACCTCCCTGGAAACTTCAAAACATCAAATCCACAGCACAAACCCAAAGCTACTCTTATCACTTAACTCACACCAAATCGTAACTTCAACAGCCAAAGTATCCAATTAAAGATTATATATAATGTTAATAGCAATCCAGAAACGAAGTCTAAGCAATTGGTAACATATAATATGAAAGCAAACACCTAAAACTCCTTCAGTACACACAATAGAAGAAAGCCTTAGTTCAGAAGAAGAAGACCTGAGTAGCGAAATCCTCTAGAATACCATCTTTACTGATCCCGTGCTCGAGACAAAGCTGTTTCCAGAACTCCATCCCGATTTGATTCCCACATTGTCCCACCTGCAGCGTAATTATCTCCCTCGGCATATTCCTAGACCAGAATGTTATTGGGGAAAAAAACTAGGGTTTTGATGAGATAATGAAGAAGAAGATGATAGAGAAATGAAGCTCTGGCGCGGATGCCTTTTTAAAAATCGTAAATATAAATTTTGCAGGTCGGAGAAGATAAATTACTTTACTAACTGAGAGTAGGAGTCTGAGACTGGCTTTAGCTACAGTTCAAGCTTGTTATGGCGCTGATTCCTAAGTCATAATGGGCCTATTACAGGCCTGTTTTGTATATTTTTGGCCCATTAAATTTTGTAGGTGAAAGACTAACTGGTAGCATTCGGACTGCGATTATACTGATTGAACCGGTCGGTCCAGTCCATTGATTCCGGTCATTAACCTCATTTACAATAGGTAAGAGGGAGGGTATTCCCGTAAATAGTATTGAAGTTGATGTCCACTTAAAACATCCAGCAACGACACGCCTTTCTAAAAACACCGTTTCCATCTCTCCGTCTCTCTCGCCATCGATCCCTTCCTCCGCTGCCATTTACTCAGCTCAACGCCGCCACTTTCCTTCGTGGATTCATATCTTCTTCTTCACACTGTCTAATTGAATAGACCGATTTTCTTAACCTGGAAAACGAGGAGACTGTTGATTTTCCAGCTGCCGGAATAGGCGCTTCGGCGAAAGGATGTTAGGTTTTTCTAATGGAAGCGGTGGCGGTGGAGTTGGAGCTGAGGATTTAGCTCAGCTTCAATCTACCATGCGCGCGATTGAACTTGCTTGCTCTTACATTCAGGTTTATCTTTTTGGGATCCTTTCTTTGTACATAGGCATAAGTAAATGCTATACTTTGATCTGTTTCGTTCCCTAATATATTGGAAGAAGCTGTAGATGTGTGCGTGTGCTTGCATTTATGAAGTTCTTTTCTTGTTTTCTCGTAATTTGTTTCGCGTGAAACTGAAGTAACTGAAGGTTACTGAAATTATCAAGTTTCTTTGTGATTTTTCTTCTTAAGAAAATTTATGGTCTGTGTTTATGTATCTGTGCGAATCTGCTGACTAGGTTCGGACACTACATCTGGGCTATTTCACTATTTCCAAGTCTTTCTTATTTTTAAATGAAGTAAGAAGCCTCTTTGCTTATTAAAGGCTTGTCATGGTTTTATGCATTTCTGAAACAAGAAGGTTCTACAGTTCCATGTGATTGCGGTTGTTTGCCTTTTCTTAAAGTCTTTCTTTGTGCTCAACTGAAACAATTAGTAAGTAAATTCAGAGGATGCTCAGTTCACTTGGACTTGACATTTCCCTCTGTCCCAGCAGATAAATACTAATCCAGTTTCTGCTGAAGCGACCTTATTGTCTCTTCACCAGTCCCCACAGCCATATAAGGCGTGTAGATATATTCTTGGTAAGTCCTAAATCCAGAACTTGACTGGTTTAACTGAACTTGGTAACTTACAGGTGTTTGTCTGAACGTGTTTTATACTTGCAGAAAATTCTCAGGTAGCAAATGCTAGGTTTCAAGCTGCTGCAGCTATTCGAGAAGCAGCTATCAGGGAATGGAGTTTTCTTGCCACTGATGATAAAGGGGGTTTGATTAGGTAATTTCTCTTCTTTTATGTTATTTGGGTGATAAATGCTTTCCATTTGGTTGAGCGGTCACTCTCTGCTCTATCAAGAGACAACCTTTGGTGTCATGCTTGTAATCTTGATTGGCTTTGCAAATCAACTGGGAGCATTCGTGCTTCACAATATTAGTAGCTTTGGGAAAAGCTTTCCTGATCTGTGAAACCTGTCACTTATTGACTGTTATATTTAGTGGTTGGTACTTGGTATAGACACATCATTTTCCGTGATAATTATGACTATATTATTTAAGAAGTTGGAGATTTGTCTTATGAGGTTTTGGGTAGTATGAATTAAAAGTTAGAAACATTGCTAAATCTTTCTGCAGCTTCTGTCTTGGCTATGTCATGCAGCATGCGAATTCATCAGAGGGATATGTGCTTTCAAAAGTATCTTCTGTGGCTGCGCAGCTGATGAAAAGAGGCTGGTAAGCTGTGCTGCTTCTGGTATTCAAAATTATAAAGCATGCATTTTGATTCTGTTGTTTACTGATGCTTATGAACGGTAGCTTCTTAGAAAGATAGAGTAGCACAAAGAAATCTAGACAAATTAGCGAGCTCTATATTTTTGCTTGCTTTGCTTATCTGAGGGAACTTCTAATCTGTATAAATTACTCTTATAGGCTTGAGTTTACTCCAGCCGAAAAGGAAGTCTTTTTCTATCAGGTATTTTGCAACTTTTTCGAGCTCTCACTTTTAGTTTTTGTATCTTATAGTTTGATTAACGGTAGCTACATATATGTTGTTATCTGATATTGGTCCTTGTAAACATAATAGTCAATATAAATGTGCAATTGTGCATGAATGAATCCGTGAGGATGACGACATGTGTACCGATGAAAATTGTGGAGGTGTTACGAATTATTTTGAAAAATAAATGGAATTATTTTGTCCTTAACAACTGCTGTGTACTCTTTGCAGATCAACCAGGCCATTCTTGGTTCTCGTGGCTTAGATGTGCAGTTCATCGGCATAAATTTTATTGAATCATTGGTAATGATATGTTTCTATTGTTTCTGGCACTATATGTATACCATATGTGTGCTTCTAATTTATTCATCTCATTCTCAGGTATCTGAATTCTCACCTTCTACTTCAAGTGCCATGGGTCTCCCTAGGGAATTTCATTTGAATTGTCGCAAGTCACTAGAGCAAAACTTTTTGAAGGTGATCGTAGGATTGCATTTGCTTCCAGATATTATCCTTTTGTCTATGGATGAATAATAACCTGTACTGAGGGCTCTGTTGGACTTTCTATGTTTTCAATTGCAGATGTTCTATCAGTGGGCACAGGATGCTGCGTTAAGTGTTACAAACAAGATTATCGAATCACATTCTGGTGTCCCTGAAGTTAAGGTTTGCAATGCTACGCTGCGACTAATGCATCAAATACTAAACTGGGAGTTTCGTTACAGCAAAGGTGGCAGTGGCACAAGGGAAAACATTAATGTATTTTCTGATGGAATGACAGCTGTTAATGCATCTTCAAGAAAGACAGAATGTGTAGTAGTTCAGGTAGCTAATTGCTATGTTTGATTTATGAAACATGCTTGAACTTCATTAACTTGTTCAAATTCAGAGAGGTCACATAGGTTGATGCTAGCATGTCAGATTTTATACTTGTTTTCAGTTAAGATTTTCACCTTCAGTGATGCTGATTGCAGCCTGGAGCTTCGTGGTGTGATGTTTTGCTTTCAAGCTCACATGTTGGATGGTTGATAAATTTATATTCGTCGCTGAGGCAGAAGTTTTCTCTTGAAGGTTATTGGCTAGATTGCCCAGTTGCTGTCTCTGCTCGGAAACTTATCGTACAGTTGTGCTCTTTGGCAGGGGAAATATTTCCATCCAGTGAGTGTCCTATGCTTTTGTACTTTCTAATAACTGATATAGTCTTCTGTTGAATACGTTATAGAAATGTCAAACTTGCCAGTTATCTAGCTTGCTTAGCCAATTTAGGAATGATGGTTGTCCATCAGATTTTTTGCTTTTTGGCATATATATTTCTCTGTGAGTAACTTGTTCAATAATCTAGACAATGTGCAGATGCGAGAGCAGCATCTGCTCCTCCTGCTGTCGGGGGTTTTGCCCTGGATTGATCCTCCTGATGTCATTTCAAAGGAAATTGAAGAAGGAAGGAGTGGAAGGTCAGCTGCAGAGCTGCTTAACATTCATGTTCTGTTTATTTTGTATTGTCTTATATTCCATGTTTGACATTGGTGTTGTCGAATATTTTATTTCAGTGAGATGATTGATGGTTGTCGCGCATTGTTATCTATTGCGACAGTTACCACTCCGGTTGTCTTTGACCGACTCTTGCAATCATTAAGGTCTTTGACGTATGACCTTTTTTGCAACTAAAAAACATTTGGTGATTTTTAATCATAAAATAGTTGTTATTTCTGTTTCTTCAGGCCCTTTGGCACTCTTACACTCTTATCTATGTTAATGGGTGAAGTTGTCAAAGTATTAATGGCGAATAGTACTGATGATGAGACCTGGAGCTATGAGGCACGTGATATCTTGCTAGATACCTGGACCACACTCCTTGCTGTGAGTACGATTAGATCTATTTTACTTGCTGCATATATCTACTATATCATGCATTGCTGTGTTCATGAAACGTTGTGGCCATATCTGGCTCTTTTTGGAGTACTTTGGGTTGGGCATTTGCTTTGTGAGCGTCAGGGTATTTAGAATTTTTTTTTATATTTGAGAGTTTAGAAGAATGATGCATCTAAAAGTTAATTGCGTCTTATGAGATACTAGTGGGCATTATTTGACCAAGGGTTGTGATGACTCCTGCCAGTCAATGGATGGTTCTGGGGGTAATGCGTGGCTACCACCTGAGGGGATGCATGCTGCAGCTAGTCTCTTTTCATTGATTGTGGAATCTGAGCTAAAAGGTAACAATTTTCAAACTTTTGGCCTATGCTTTACAACTTTTGTTGGTTTGGAACTCTTTTCTTTATAAAATATATTTTCATGATCAAATTTTGTTTCTCTAGTGGCATCTACGTCTGCTACAACTGAAGATGATACTGACTGCCTGGCTTCTGTATCTGGTGAGCAAAAGATATGATTTGATTTCCTGACTCTTGATCTTGTTTTTTTTGCACCCAGTCTTAGAAGGCAGGTTTTGTGCGATTCCTTGTTCTGAATTTTAATATCATGTTCTGGCAGCCATGGATGAAAGACTAGGCTCTTATGCTCTCATTGCAAGGGCAGCAGTGGATGCTACAATTCCATTTTTAGCAAAACTTTTCTCTGATCGTGTTGCACGCCTCCATCAGGTACTCTTGATCTACCTTCCTTTAGAATATAAGGGAAAGCAACATTCTTTCATCTACTAGTCATTTTTCTTTCATGTCAATATATCGACCTACATCAAAGCTTTTTTTGTGATTGACTAGGATAGCTAGCTCTATGTCGGAGTGTCTTTAGCTTTTTTTTTTTCTAGTGTGCATGAGTTTTCTGATGTGTCTGAGTGGTTGTTTTTTCTCACCTTAATATACCTTTTTAGGGCAGGGGCACTGTTGATCCTACTGAAACTTTGGAAGAGGTCTACTCTTTGCTGCTAATAATCGGTCATGTACTTGCAGATGATGGGGAAGGAGAGACGGCCCTGGTAATTATTTTCCTTTCCTTCTTTTTTGATGCAAACACAAAAAGAAAGATGCTGACAAGCTTTCCTTCAATTAATTTTTCCTATCTATTATGATATATTGGGTTTCAATTAAAATTTTCGGTTTTTCCTGTCTATTATGATACCTATCATATAATACTCACACGTTTCCTTTGGAATATCAATTTCAAATGGATGGGTCTTGGAACTACCCCTTTGTATTAGTATATGGATGGAAGTCCTTGTAGTATCAGTCTTATAAGTAGTTGCACATGCCCTGTTATATTTTTGTTTTTTTCACTTATTAACTCTTCCCAAGAGTGATTATGAGATTATGCTATCAACAAACAGGTTCCTGATGCCTTGCAATCTCATTTTGTGGATGTTGTAGAGGCAGACAATCATCCTGTCGTGGTACTTTCAAGGTAAGGTTGAGTAGAAGCCTTTCCCGACTGAACAGCTGAGTGAACTTGAATAATTTATTATGCTTCTATTGTCTTTTGTCTAAAAGTACCAACAATATCTCTTATTGATTGTTTTACCGTTTCTATAAGTTAGTCTTGAACTTTAGTTAAGATACTTGTGGCATACTAATAGAGTCATATACAAATTATGTATATATTTTTCACTGAGCAGTGGCTGGGCACGTTCATAATCAATTTACTTCTGATTGTCTTCTTCTTTTGTAGCTCAATTATAAAATTTGCTGAGCAATGCTTGGATGCAGAAATGAGATCATCTTTCTTTAGTCCTCGGCTAATGGAGGTACGTTTTCAATCTAATAACTGAATTTGGTAACCTGTTTCAAATTCTCAGATTCAAATGCATTAAGAGAAGAAATTTATTGTAGTTTGGTACTTTTGTCCTATTTATCGATTGGCGAAACATATGTAGGCAGTCATATGGTTCCTTGCAAGATGGTCTTTAACTTATCTTATGCTCAAAGATTGCAATTTGGGTAGCAACCAGCTTCAGTCTCTACCTTCCAGAACATGTTTATTCATGTTTTTCAACGAAAAAAATCAGGGGAAGTTTGTCCTTGATATAATTGTCCGGATCTCCTTAACAGCCCTCATGTCATACCCTGGTGAAAAGAATTTGCAGGTAGTAATCTTCTGTCCTTTTATAAACGTTATTATTTTTGATAACCCCCAGGCCTATACAGTGGTGTATTACTGCATACAAATACTATTTTTGGTGTGTTGGATGGACATATCATTTAGTTATTTGTTTCTGAGAGGGTGAAAACAGATGTACGAAATCTGAAACTTTTTTTGACTTGACAAAGTTTGATAAATAAAGGACTTTAGGCCCAAGGAGTCCAGTTAAATACAGTGATATTTCTTTGAGGATTTGATGTAATTTTCTTATAAGCTGTGGTTATAACTGTAGGTTATTTTACTCGCATTTTTTCAAGAATGGCATTCTCCTAATATTTGTTTTTTTTGGATTTCTGCAGGAGTTAACATGTATTCAATTACTGCATGTTCTTGTTCGACGAAGAAATACTTGTTTACACCTTCTGTCACTGGTGAGTTCAGAAACTCACCATAGTAAGGTGTAGTGAGGCCGATTTCTGTATCTTGCTTTGTTTCCATTACAAATGACATTTTTTAACTTCATTTGCTCTTCTATTAGTTTTTACCGCATTTGTTTTTAGAATCCACAATCATTTCGATTAGCATGAAATGGCTTCTAGAAAAGCTGCTTTACTGGAAATCATTCTGCTTATTTCATTTTTATCCATTGGGAAAGAAAGCATTTTCCTTAGAATTCTTGTAGATGAACTTATTCTACTCCTTTTTAGTAACTAACTCTTTGTGCAAAACGTTCAGGACTCCTGGCGTAACCTGGCAAATGCTTTTGCAAATGACAAAACATTTTTCTTACTAAATAGTCTTAGTCAGGTATGGTTTCCTAAATTTTGCATTTTGGCTTATTTATTCATACATGTTCTGTTCTTTTAAATGATGTGACTTCTATTCAGCGTTCATTGGCTGAAACCCTTGTTCTTTCTGCTTATGGAATAGAAAGTTCAGATGCATCAAATCAGTGAGTTACCAAATCTGTACACTTAGCTCACATCTTAAGCTCAAATTTTTCCTGGCTAGTAACCTTCTTTCTATTTCCAAAAAGATATGTGAAGGACCTAATGGCTCCTATGACATCAACTTTAGTAGACTTGTCTAATAACAGTGACCTTAAAAATCTGGCTCAACAACCTGATATCATTATGCTGGTGAGGAAGATAAACAAATGAAAACTTTGATTTAGTTATTGCTAAATACTTATAAACAGATTGTTTATTTCATATTTTGTGTTAGGTGAGTTGTGTGTTAGAGCGGCTTCGTGGAGCAGCAAGTGCTACTGAACCTCGGACTCAGCGAGCAATATATGAGATGGGATTGTCTGTCATGAATCCCGTGCTCCGTCTTCTCGAGGTTTACAAACATGAGGTACTTTCAAGGCGCAAATATCACACATTATTCAGAATTTTGATGAAGTATATATGCTTAACACGTTACTAATACTCTTAACTGTATTTAAAATCCTTGTGATTGGTTTTGATCCATTATGGTTAGAAAAACCACTAATTTTTTTGTATTGCTTAGTCTGCAGTAATTTATCTACTTCTTAAATTTGTCGTGGCTTGGGTGGATGGGCAATTATCGTACCTAGAGGCTCATAAAACAGATGTGGTCATTAATTTCTGCATGAGTCTTCTGCAAATATATTCGTCACACAATATTGGGAAGGTAAATTTGTGCCCATATCTCTTCCTTCTTTGTTTAGACTGAGCGTCATTGCTTGATAGCAAACAAGAGAAGTTTTTGTGTACCCTCACTTACATTTACTTTTTTCACCTCAGATATCATTGTCTCTCTCGAATACCTTGCTTAATGAAGCGAAAACCGAAAAGTACAAGGATTTACGAGCTCTGCTTCAGCTACTTTCCCATCTATGCTCAAAAGATATGGTAAACGTTCTTGCATGCGTTCACTATACATTTGCTAATATTCCTTATATTCTAACCATTGATACTGCCTTTTGCAGTTTGATTTTTCATCGGACAGTATTGAGACACAAAGCACAAATATATCCCAGGTAAAATCAAGTTAATTAAAATGAACAACTTTACATGATGTTAATTCTTTGAATTTACAGGTCGTGTACTTTGGTCTCCATATAATCACACCACTTATAACTTTGGAACTCCTCAAATACCCCAAGCTTTGTTTTGACGTAAGGCTTTGCATCTAACATTGGCCAAACCTCTCGTATACTTTTATTGTTATAATTTTCACTTACTGATCAAATTCTGCAGTACTTCTCGCTCATTTCACATATGCTCGAAGTTTACCCTGAGACGCTAGCACAGCTCAACAATGACGCATTTAGCCATGTACTTACAACAGTTGACTTTGGTCTTCATCAGCAGGTGATATAAAATCTTCTTTTGCTATTGTTTTTACAACAATGTTAAAGCAAAGCTTTATATATGTGCTCATCAGGATGTTGATATAGTCACAATGTGCCTGAGAGCTCTAAAGGCTCTTGCTTCATATCACTACAAAGAGAAAAATGCTGGTAACTCGGGTTTGGGTTCACACGCTTCTGGACACACAGATCCAAATGGAGTATTCCATGAAGGAATACTGAGTAAATTCCTTCGTACATTGCTTTACTTCCTTCTTTTTGAGGATTACAGGTATTAAACACTGTTCACCAAAATCACTCAAAAACCTCTTTCTCTGTCTAATGGGTTTTTTTTGTTACAGTCCCGACCTAGTAAGTACAGCAGCAGATGCCTTGTTTCCTCTTATTCTCTGTGAACCAAACATTTACCAGGTCGGTTCTTGTTCTTCTTTCTTAAAACCGTAAACTGAGTTTCGTCAGTAACCAAACTATTTGTGCTACCTCTTTAGGGATTGGGAAATGAACTGATTGAGAAGCAGGTGAATCCAAACTTCAAAAGTAGGCTAGCAAACGCGCTCCAGGTGCTGACGACATCAAACCAGCTATCATCATCCTTGGACCGTCCCAATTACCAAAGATTCAGAAATAACCTCAACAACTTCCTTGTTGAAGTTCGTGGGTTTCTTAAAATAAGGTGACCGAGTCTTAGAAAAGCGGACTTTTTCAGAGATTAAGGAGTGTACATCTCTTTTTCTTCATACAAAAACATCGTAATTATTTGGTGACCTTTTTTCTTTTTATTACAAACATTGATGTTTGCAATGAATCTAGAAGTTAAATTGATATACAGCTCTTGTTATATAATGATTAGATATAGATATGCAATGTACGTCTAAATGAGATTCATATATCACTTGTGAAGTACTCTTCTTCACTGTCTTTTGTTTCTTATTGCTGTGATGCTGCATTTACCATTACAGTTCAAAATCAATAATTAGTTGCTCACCAAAGCCACGACACTTCCGGGAATGAGTGCTACCGGCGCCGAAGAATAGTATGAATTAGCTGTGTGTGTGGACTGAGACGATGAAGAAGAAGCATAAGACGGCGAGATTGACATCGGAGAAGAAAACGTGGAATCGTAATCGGAGGTTTTCAGGTTTCAGCAACAAAATCGACATTTTGCTTCAGAAAATTTTGAAAATGTGTTTTCTTATGTACGGGCCGAGCCCATTAGTCTCTTCATGAATCCAATACAAATGATTGGGTCAAAAAAAAGAGGAAAATATCTAAGACAAATGTTCACGTGGAAAATATCTAGATCGAATATGCGATTTATACGAATCCGGTTAGAATCCGGTTCAAAGTCGGTTTGGTTTCTCTCAATTAATTCGAGATAAGGCAATTATACCATCTTCGTTTTCAAACTCTGCAACACCTCTCAAACTCAACTCTCACTATGTTTTCTCTCAAATCCTCAATCTTCTCGCCTTTCACACAATCCACAACACATGGATTATTTACCAGCCCGAGTACCCGACCCGTTAATCCAGTTCCCAGTACCGTTACCTTTACTGCTTCCATGATTCCCAGAAAAAACTCAGCATCTATGATTCCCAAAAACCGTCCAGCGCAGCAACAGCTTTACCAGCCATTCCGGCCACCATCATCTCCGGTCCCTTCCCAATTCCGTTCACTCGATTCCGCCGGTAAAATCGAAATCCTCTCCGGTCGTTTAGCTCTCTGGTTCGAATACGCACCACTCATATCTTCTCTATACACAGAAGGCTTCACTCCTCCAACAATCGAAGAACTAACAGGACTCTCAGGCGTCGAACAAAATTGTCTCATCGTCGGAGCACAAGTCCGTGACTCTATAGTTCAATCTGGCGCCAAACCAGAGCTAATAGCCGCGTTTGACACAGGAGGAGCTGAGCTTCTTTACGAGATTCGTCTTCTCAGTACACTTCAACGTGTAGCTGCAGCTGAATACATTGTTGACAAAGGATTTGATACTAAAGGAGCTCAAGATCTTGCTAGAGCTATTAAAGATTATCCTCATCGTCGTGGTGATGTTGGATGGTTAGATTTTGATTATAATTTACCTGGAGATTGTTTAGCTTTTATGCTTTATCGGAAAAGTAGAGAACATAAGAGTCCATCGGAGATACGAACTACATTGCTTGAACAAGCTCTTGAAGTTGCGGTTACAGAGAAAGCTAAAAAGGCAGTGGTTAGGGAGTTACATGGAGACAGCAATGAGGAAGAGAGAGCTAAAGAAGAAGAAATCAAGATTATTCGTGTTCCGGTAGTGAGATTGAAGTTTGGTGAAGTAGCCGGAGCTAGTTCGGTTGTTGTTTTACCAGTTTGTAAAGCAGAGGAAGGTGAAAAGAAGATAGCTGAAGCTCCAATGGAGTTTGAAAGTGGAGGAGAGTTTGGGGTGGTTGAAGCTGAGAAAGAATGGAGTAGATGGGTTGTTTTACCGGGTTGGGATCCGGTTATAGGTGTTCAAAAAGGAGGAGTGGTGGTTTCGTTTAGAGATGATAGGGAAGTATTGCCGTGGAAGGGGAAAGAAGAAGCTATAATGGTTGTGATTGATAGGGAGAAGAAGATAGTTGAAGATGAAAATGGATATTATTATCTAGTAGTTGTGGCTGAAGGTGGGATGAAGTTGGAAAGAGGATCGGTGTTGAAGGAGAATGGAGTGAATGAGAGTTTAGGGATGGTTGTTTTGGTTGTAAGGCCACCTAGAGATGATGATGATGATTGGCAGATTAATGATGAAGATTGGGATTAGAATACGTTTTTAGACAACAGTTAGTACTATGTTTTTGGCAAATAATATGTAATTTTTTGTTTAATTGCTTATCACATAAATCAAGATTCTCACCATGGTTATGAGTTTAGCTGTGCAGCTAAGGATTGTATAAGAAGTACTCGATTTTGGAAGTTTTGGTACTCTTTGTGACTTTATGTAGCAGGATCCAAAATAACCTAGGCGTATCTTAAGTACAACTCATACCTAAAGCTAGCCGATACACGAGGCTAAAATCTAAATAATGTTCTTCTTTAACTAATTACGCTGTGAAGTGTTGTAGCATGATTGACATAACATCTAACTAATGTTACACAAGAAATGCATACAGCATATCTAATCAAAGCTTTATAACTAATCTCTAAAGATCATTGTGATACAGGCTCCAGAAATTGATATTGCAATTTTACTGACAGGCGTAGCCTATGTTACTGGGGACCAAATGCTAAGAACTTAGCCTGTCAATGGAAAGGTGTAGAGATAAGGTTTTTCAGACAAGTGCTATTGATAGTTCTAAACTAACTTTTGGAATAAGGATGTTTAAATACATACCTGCCCTCATCGAAACATGTCACTTGCTAGATTAGCAGTCATGGCTGATACATGTGTTAGCTGGTACCACATTTCTCACACGATCGATAAGTGCAGAAAGTTCTTGGTTAACGTAATCAAGTCGATCCTTTGAGATCATAGACTCAGTTAGGAGAGTTTCCGCGAGCGAATGAAACGTTTGAGCACAGTCATCGTCAATGCCTTGGCCATTTTGATTCTCTGCAGTAACAAGTGGACTTTCCTGTCTCCATCGTAGCAGAAAGTACTGATCAGGTATACTGAAACAGTTCTTCACTGTTAGCACCCGAAGACAATGCCTGCACAAGATTCCTGAATGCTCAAATTCCTTGCATGAACATTGGATCTCCTCACTTTCCGGGTTCCAGATCACATAACATTCACCTTCCATTTTCTTGAAGTGATGCACGATGTATGGACCATTGGCCATCTCAGACACTGCATACTGCGTAGACAAAACCATTTCGTTTTGTATTACACTGAAGGCATAACGCGTCAGAACCCCCCTTGCATGATCTTCCATAGGCATACATGTTTTCAAGCTCGGATAAGGAAACTGTGGCTGGATTTGCTTGGCTAGACTTGCAGCAGCACTGACCTGCAACACTCTCTAGAATAATGAATCAAGGCAGCAATGGAATAAAATTGAAATAAACTGTAAGTTTCATATGATTTACAAACCTCTTTGAGTAATAATTGTATGCATGTCGATCCACTGACTATTCTTTTCAAGAAAGAATCTATAGATAGATTAAACTCAGAGGTCATAGTTTGAGCTACAAAATGTTCTCTGATGTAACGAGGTGACCAGGAAGCTCGACACGAATAAAGCAAAGCGGCATGTCTATCTGGAACAAGACCAAACCGAGTGACAAGGAGAGTCCACTGCTGTTCAAATTCATCTACATTTCCTGCCTGGCATAACATATCAAAGCCACCTCTAAATTCATCATAATGTGACCCAAGTGACTGAGAAAACCAGCTTGCTAGCTTGGATACAATATGCCACATAAATACAACATGGTTGGTGGTTGGCAGTTCCCTTGCAATAGCATCTTTAAGTCCTGTATCTATATCCGTCAAAATAGTCCGAGGATGTCGTCCACTCATGAAACGAACAAAAGTCTGTCCAAATTAAGACGAACTGAAGAGCATGAACACAAAAATATATGTATCTAATATTTAACAATTCCAATAATTTGGATACACCAACCTGTAAAGCCCATGTGAAAGAACATAAACTCTCATCTTGCAGCAAAACACATCCCAAAAGAATCGCCTTACCATAGTTATCTATACCAATAAACACTCCAAGAAACAAGCCATAAGGGATTGACTGATAAGTAGTATCGAAAACAACAACATCACCGAAAACAGAGTATGCCTGAATAGAATCTCCAAAAGCCCAAGCAAGGTTTTCAACTTTCTGGTTTGCATCTGAAGTATAGTCATAAGCAAAATCCATATCTCTCTCAGCCAAGGCTTTACACGACTCCAATAGCTCTAACATATCACTCTCACGTTTCTCAGTAAGAAAAGCATCATTCTCTTGAACACTCTTCTTACACGCCCTAACAAAGTTCCTAACATCTTTCTCAATAAAAGGCAACTGTCCTTCTTGAACACCTTTTTCTAACTCCAACAACTTCACAATCCGATTCACAGCAAAACCAGCTTTAGATAGCAAAAGAATCCTATCTTGATCAGCTTGTTGAATCTTCCTATACGCAGGAAGCAATCTAACTTGATCATCTTCCAAAAGCTCATGGTTATGAATATTGCTAAACTGTGAAACATACCATTGAACCATTCCATTAACAACTTCTTTAGTTAAATACAACTTAGCATCACAACCACATCTCACAGATTTACGTTCTCTAGGATGTTCTACATTAGCTTTCTTTCTAGGTTGATTAAAACCTGAACGATAACAAACGAAATCTCTCCTATAAACACCTAAATTTTGACTTTCAGTAGATCGAGCTTTACGAATCGAGAAACCACCCTTCCTAGCGAATGTACTGTAATATTCAAAAGCTTCATCATCAGTTCTAAAGATTTGACCAACGTAAGGCATAAATACAGTATCATATGCTGATGATGATGATGATGGTGGTGTTGTTGTTTCGATTTCGTTCTTTGTTACTTCATCTCCTTGGAATCTAATAGAGCATTTCCAATCACCACAAGGACATTGCTGACGCCGAATCCAGATGTTATTTAACGGTTTCAACGCCATGATTAAGGATGAAAAATATTTGAGCTGATTAAGAGTTTGTAAACAGTTTGATTAAAGAAGAAGCTGGAGAAGATTTCTCTGCTCTCTCTAGGGTTCAAACTGTGTTATCGTCTCCCAATTCCCAAATATGATCTCGATCTATAAACTTGCTTTACTCTAGCAAACGAGGATCTACGAACAACTCGGAAAGTTGTGGAGGCGTAACAGATTATTCAAATCGGATAATTTAAGCTAGGCTTGTGAGTGATTTTGGTGGTGCTACTCTCCCCATACGCTTTGCTCAATCGCCTATTCTCTCTTTTATTAAAAAATGAGTAAATAATTTAGAAATGTCATGAATATATATATATATATATGATATTTCCTAAACTTCACAAAAAAAATTAGTTGAAAAATATATAAAGTGTTCATAATTTTTTCTCGTTTTAATATAAAACTAAACGGTGTTTTCAAATGAGGATTCAAGAAATATAAATTTTAAAATATTTTTATAAAATTAAAGATATTAAATTGATGATTTAGAACCCTAAAATTATTTTAGATTCAAAGTTTATTATATTAATAATGTAAAAATACTGTATTTCTTTCTAAAAAGGGCAATTCTCTTAAATACCACCAATTTAAGTTTAATTTCCAAAAATACTACTAAAATTGATCTAAGACAAAATTGCCATCTAATAATTCAATTAAATTAAAAATTACATTATATTTTTGAGAAATTATATAAAATTCAAACATTAAACCCTAAACCCAACCACTAAATACTAAACCCAACCAATAAAAAACTAAACTCAATCACTAAATACTAAACCCTAACATTATAATTTAAAAAAAAATGGTATTTATGTCTAATTAAAAAAAATAGTGTAATTTTGTCCAATAAACTATAAATGATGGTATTTGAATGAATTACTCTTCTAAAAATGAGCAAATCACTTTGAGAAACAAAAAAATACATACACACAAAATATGATTATATGAAAAAAGGAACAAGAAATGAATCAGAATCCAGAGTTACTATAATATTACACACTTAACCAAAGAAACAAAAAAACATCACTGTCTTCTCTTCCTCTCTTTTTCTTTGCAATGAAAAAAAATCCTTTAGACATTATATAATTAATAATGGAAAACTTGAACTAGTAACTAATCTGTCATTTACTCATAATCTCCATTTTCTGATGACTCATTTCCTCTCAATCCTGCTACACAACATAACATCTATAAGGCCACACCATAAATACTCCAAACCATAAACCAAAGTGGTAAGCTTTTTGTACCTGACAAATCATAACCAGAACCACTTCCCCATACAGGTCTTGTATGTGTCATATCCATGCCTTGGGTTGGTTGTATTATGAAATGAGCTCCACCACCCAATTCACTACTAGTAACTGTATGATGCTTATCATTTGGATTTCTACCAGAAGATTCCATACCAGGATGGAAGCTAATCAAAGATTCTTTACCAGAACGAGAAGGTAACATGCTTCCACTTCCCGAGACATCATCTCCTTTTGAGTAATTGCTTTCATCTTTCTTTTTCTCTAGCTGAAAGGTACCAAGAATCACCTGTACCAGAAACTATCCTTATCAAACTAGGCAAATAAGAGTGAGACAAGAGGAAAGGTACCTGGACAGGACTACAAGCCCTAAGGACTCCTACAACTCCTCCACCGAAGATCTGACCATCTGAACTAGATAAACAAACACTAAGGCCAAGAGTTTTACCACCATCCTCTCCCCTAATATAAGATCCACTAAGTGACAGGATTTCATATTGGCCCTGAATAAAAAGTTTGTAAGTTCTGAAGCAAGTTGATGATGATCATACACAACTCTCAAGCATGTATATAAATAGTAAGATTAGATTCTTTAGCTGTGATGCTCAAACACATAGTGTAGTTAACGTAAGAGTTCTGAAACTAGTTTTACAGGGAATAGATAGCAACAAATCACCTCATAAGAAACACTGGTTCCTGATGCCATGTGAAACAATGATGCATTAGAGATGGAGCCAGATGCAGACAGAACGCATAACTCATGATTGCTATGCCGAGTGAAATGAGCAATTTTCTGCGCCACATCCTATCAAATTAATCAGCAAAGCACATAAGAAGAATACAGCTAAATCAATCCAATGTGTATTAGCATCAATGAAACAACAACTAGAACATTTTATAAGCTGGTGCTCTAGCAAACTCGACTTCAAATGGTGCAGCTTTTTTTAAGGTAATATCATCGAAAGCAACTCACCTCACCAGGAGTTATATTAACAATGTTTGGAGTAAAGCTTTGCCCAGATTTACCTGTAACAAGAAAAACAAGTATGTGATTTGTATAACACATTGAAAGCTAAATGATCCGTATAAACTGAAATGAACCTTTAAAATGAACACAGAAGCAATGTTACAACAAATCATTCAAGCAAGAGAGCTCACTGTTATCATAATTCACATAGAACTTGACATTCAAGATCAAAATTTTCACCACAAAAAAAAAAACAAAAACTTTGCATCAAATTTCAAACAAGTAGATAAAAAGCGAAAAGGGTATTTGAATTACACACCAACAGAACCCAAACTAGATTTTTTTGACCCGGATTTAGACGCCGGAGTAACACCAGCGACAGCAGCTAGCTCTCTCCTTTCTCTAGCAGAAGAATGACTGGAAGAAGAAGCCAATTTCTTAGCGGCTAAGGCTTGAGCAGGAGTATCATACTTCCTAGGCCTCCCTCTTTTCCTCTTAACAGTATCAATCGGAGCTGTTACAGCCGAAGACGAAACAGAGTGAGGATAAACAGTAATAGAAGAAGACACATCGTTTGATAATGGTAAATTCTCATTATTAGAGGAATGAATCGAGTTTGTGGTAGATGGTGCGGCGGAGACGGTGGTTGGATTGAAAAGATTGTAGTAAGGAGAAGTAGTGAGATGGTCTTGGTGGTGGTGGTGTTGCTGGTGAGGTTCCATTCCTTTTTTAGATAGAGAGAGATATCAAAATAATAAATTTTTTATTTTTTTTCTTAATTATTTTTTTATGTTTCTTGTATGCTTTTTTTTTCTCGGTTATCTAACTATCGTCATGTCATCGTCTTGAGAGTAAGATGTGTTATTAGCCGTTGGATTATACTTTTGACTTCAGTATCTTTGACTTATGGCTCTGCGTGGCGTACAATATTTATATATCTTTTTTTGGTAGTTAGCTACTGGCAAAGTTTTTTGAATTTTTTTTATAATAAAGATTTAGTATTTTCAGATTTGATTTGTTTAAAATCTGAATAGGATACAAATGTTATTAGACTAATTTAGATAATTTTTGGATTGGATTTGAATCAGATTTTTGGGTATCAAATTTATGTACATACCTAATATTCAATTTAAATGGATTAAAATTATCTTTTGAAAATATGAAAATAAGTTAGTGGTATATAATATACTTATGCTAAAATCTTGTTCAGTTATAAAATATTAAAGGAATGAGTTGAGTATTTTTTTTCTTTCAAAAATTTTAAAAATACATTAATAAATTTTTTTCATAAAATACGGAAACACTTTTCCGCAAAAAAAACTAAAACACATTTTCCATCCAAAAATACAAAAACATATTTTTCTGTAAAAAAATATAGAAAGTAAAATTTCTTTAAAAATACGAAAAAACTTTTCATAAAAATATAGAAACATATTTTTTAGCAAAAAATACAGAGATGTATTTTTCTGCCAAAAATGTGAGAATAAATTTTCTTAAATAATTATAAATTATTTATTAGTAAAATTTTTGTCTTTCTAGTTATTTTCTATTAATTACATCTAGATGCAATTACAAATATTAAAATAAATAAAATAACATCTACATGCAATTTTTAGATATAAATCTGAATTATATAAGCAAACAACATCTAACGTCTGCATACAAATACTAATATATGCATCTACGTCTAAATGTAACATCTGGTCGAGGAAACGAATGACCTAAGTCTCCATTAAAAACTTTTGAATTCTTGGTTTTAAATTGGTTGTTGAAATTACTTCCAAATTGTATTTTATATTTCTAAAATTAGGGAAATTATATAACATGATGGTAGTTCAATTGTAAGAAGGAAACTAAAAGGAAATAACTACAAATCACCACACGAATAAATATTAATAATCACTAACAACCATATTTAATAATAATTAATGACTATTCTCTCTAGACCATGTCTCATTTCCATTTTAAATCCAATCTCTTGAACTGTTCAACCTTGACAAAATACTTCAAACCCTAAAACAATCCTATAAGAAATGAAGAACGTTATCATGATCTGTTTGTTACAGATTCAATTTCTATGGTAATAAAGTGAGCATTTAGAGAGATTTAGTTTATAACGAGAAAGATCATTTAACTAAATTTTAGTAAATTTAAAATTTTACTAACTTAATTCATTAGTTTTAATATTTATAATTTTAATTAAATAAGAAATTTTAATATTATATTTTTAATATAGTATTTTTTTTGTTTTTACATAAAACACTAACTTAATTCAATTTGAATTAAAAAGCATTAGTTAATGTTTTAATTTGGAATCTATTTTGCTAACTGGATCAAGGTTGCCAGTATAATGATTAAGAGTACATTACATAATTTACATATATAATATTTTTATATGAATAATATAAGTTGCAACTTGCCAAGTGGGGTATCATGGTTCGTGTATATAAGCTTACATATAATACTCTTAGAAGGAAACAAAAGAAAGAGAAGATGGAGAAACAATTACATGAAACCATAGAGACTGGTCACACAGAACGAGGCATTAAAACAGGAGACTCATCGCCTGAAAAAGAGAAAGAACATAAGCATAGAGGACTTTTCCATCTTCACCATCATTCAAAAGATGAAGATAAGAAGAAAGAAGGATCAAAGAGAGAGAAGATAGCTGCAGCAATGGTTGGTCTCGGAGCTACCCTAAAGAAGATTAAGCATCCACACAAAAACAAACACAAAAGTGGTGGAAAC
>ASXC01023985.1:0-22727 GCA_000411055.1 Leavenworthia alabamica
TATGCATTTTTCTTCCCTCCTTAAATTTCCTGTCTGAAACTTTGCAATTAACGAGTATAATGTGATGGCAGTATCAGGCGCAGGCAACGACCCCAACGATATTCAGCTACGGACTTTGTTGAAACTGTTTCAGATAATGAGGTTGAATTTGAAAGTGATGATGACATTTATGGGGAAGCAGTTTATGATGAAGAGTATCTGAAGAAGCGTAAACAGAAGAAGCTTTCTAGTGATTCTGAGGGAGATGAAGAGTACAAATGGGATGCTGACAATGAAGACTATGAGGAAGAGGAAGAAGAAGACGAAGAAGGTTCTCTAAGTGCAAGCGAAGAAGATAGTGATGAACCACGTAGGGTTAAGAAAATGCCACGGCGAGCAACTAAGTCAAGATCAAGGTCAAATGATTTCCGGCCAGGCCTGAGACGTAGTAAAAGAGCCACAAGAGTCGATTACCAACAATACGAGCTCTCAGAATCAGACAAAGAAGCAACAGGAGTGGCAAAACGTAAGCGAATGGTTGAGCCAGATGAACATTCTGATGAATCAGGGAATGGGGATTTCACAATGGGAAGTCAGGACTCTGATGACAATGCAAATGATCCAGAAGCAAAATCTAGTGAAGAAGAAGAAGGAGAAGAGATGAGAGAGGTCAATGACAATGCAGAGACAACAACAAATGGTAAAGAGAATAACCAACTTAACAAATGGAACAACACAGACCAAGAAGAAGTTGAGAGTGTAGTGGGCAAAAGGCGTTACCTCGACTTAAATGAGCTTGCCCCTGTATCTAGTTTTGATGATGGTCCAAGTACAGTATTGAAGGATGATGACAAGACAGACAATTCATAAGAGATCTCTCTTTACCATCTTAAAGCTCCCTCTAGTCAATCACCATTGTATGATAAGCAAGATTCTCACAAGTTGGCTTTTTCTCCATTCAAGAAACACTCCATTGGCTTTTTCTCAAGCATATCTGCCTTGTTATCTGTAAGTTATTCAGGCAAATTCGGCTGATAAGTGAAGATTGTTGAAGAGGCTGAAGAGGTATGTGTAGATTAGGTTAGTCATTTATTTCTTACCCTGGAAAAAAGAAACAATGAAGAGGGTGTACCAGAGAGATTCCTAAGAGCTTTTTAATGTTATGGAATTATTAGTCATGTAAAAGAAACTTTCTCTAACTTTTGTATTGGCCATAAGAACACACATGTTCAAAGTCTCTCTTGGATTTTGGTAAAACGACGCAGCTTTGAGACTTACTGAATGTGATTATGGTACATGGAGCAAATCTTTTTAAAACCTATGAAACTCATGTTGCTTTATCCTCTGTACATACTAATATAAATTTTGTTCACTGTGTCTATGCACAATTCATATCGCAACAAAATAAAATCTTATTTTCTGATAAAAAGAAAAAAAATATAATATAAACAGAAAAGAGTTCAATTTTTATTAATATTTAGTTACAAATATACCATTATTGCAGAGAGTGTAAATGATTTTTAAATATAAAAAATCTTATTGCGACAGATCATTTCAGAAAACATAAAGTAAAAGACTCAACCAACAAACTTGGACTTGAGATTGTTAATAGTAGCATCATCAGTTCTAAAGGCTTTTGTCAAAACAGTGTTTGGAATCGTAGGGTTCGAACCAAACAGAGTATTAGGCAAAACAACAGCTCCTGGAAGCTGGCTGTTAAAAGCGGTTATCATACGCGCCTTTTCTTTTCCAACGTTCCATTGAAAATGAACCAATCCTCTTGGGATAACAAACATCTCTCCAGCAGTCATAATCTTTGAGAACAGAGTGTTGTTGGTAGTCAAGAACCCGACAAAAACCGAGCCTTCCACCACAATACCTGCTTCTGTTGCACGAGGGTGTGAGTGAGGTGGATTCACACCTCCTGGAGCTATGTCAACGTTGTTCATCGAGATTCCTAAAGTGTTTAAAGCCGGAAAGGTTAAGACGTTTCCTGGGGTAATGGTTACACCGTTAGGGTTTGATGGGTATGAAGGATTAGCTAAGCCGGAGAAGAAGAAGTCAGAAGCAGAGACGCCTGATTTGCAAGGGAAACCATTGATTGAAGGAGAAGCGTTGAGATTAGCAACGCAGAAGTCTTGTAAAGGATCAGGATCAGATGAGAGAGATGGGATAACAAAGAGACAGAGCGTTAGAATGAATGATCTGAAAAGAGAAGCCATAGCTAATTGATGAGAGAATGATGAAACAGAGCATCCTCTGTTTTCTAATATATAGTGAGTCTGGTCTTTGGAAAAAAATCTCTTTTGACTTGTTCTCCTTTTTAGTCTAGAAAAAAATAATTGTAGATTAGTTGAAATTTATCAAAGGACATGAAAAAATTGTTTCTTTATTACAAATGACACAAGTTTGATGCCATGTTTTACACTATTACTCTGTTTTATAAACCTTTTTTTTATTGATTCTGTCGTAAGGAGCAATATGAAGAACATTTCAAAGTTATTGGCTATGATGTCTCTGTCATAGGTTAAATCAGAGAAGAGTTCTTTACTTAGTCGTAAAACACATCATGACTTCAAGACTTAAGCTAACGTCTATAAGAAACATGTAAAGTTTAGAGAATTTTTTAGTATTTATTTGAGAATCATTGGTCGATTATACACAAAATTTCCATAATGGAATTAGTCGTTAAGAATTTAAATAGATATGATTAAAAATGTTTTGGCTGGGTCAAGTCTTTATGGATTTGTTAAAGTGGGGTTTTCATAAATAGTATTTTTTAATTAGAAAAAATAATTACTTAACCTCAAGGTTTTAGTTTTCAGTGAATCATCAAAGAAAGATTCAACCAAGTTCTCAGAAAAAAAAAATAATTCAAATATTGGTCAGGTAGATTCAACATGGTTCAACAACATGCATGTTAACAAAGATAAATTAATCTCCTCATTAATAATCAAATTGTCTTTATTCGTGAACGGTGTTGTTTAAGCCATTAAAATGAGACTTTTCTCCTAAGTTTATAGTTTTAGCCAATTTAGATGAGTTTGTAACTTCCCTAAATCAGAATTCTTGAAGATTCATTAGATTAGAGTGTTGGCACATGATTTAGTAATTGAACAAAAAATAATATTTATTCAAACAGGATTCAAAAGGTTCAGTGATGTTCCACTTTCACAAGCCCAAGCCCAAGCCCTTTATGGTAATTAAAAGCCTTGAGTTGTTCCACAGACAAAACTCACACAATAACAACAAGACATTGTTATGTGAAACCGCACCGTCGTTTTACACGTTTGTGAAGCGAAAGATGAAACATGTGAGTGTAGCGTAATAAAGCGAAAAAGTTAGGGGTAAGAACGTAATTTACATGCCTTTCCGTTCCTAACTGACAGATTCTTGTAAGAAAAAAAAAAGAAAAAAACAAACGAACCACCTTTTTTTTTTTCTCCTTCATTCTTTTCTTCTTCACGACTTCAGTCGTAATAAAAGACTATCGATAACTGTTTTCTCAACCCTAATGACCGATCCTGAGGTAAAAATCTCACTTTTAATTTCGATTTTATCGACTTCACATTCCGAATTGAAAGAACTTTTTTTTAGTTTTCTGTTTCTTTTAGGTTTGGTTTCTATTTACAAAGGATTATTATCTCTGTCTCTCTGATTTCGTTGATTGTTTTGTATATTGATCTGAACTGGTGTTTCGGAAGTGGGTTTTGTCTATTCTTTTCTGGGTTTGCATATTTAGCGATGAATTGTTTTTTTTAGCAGAAATTAAATGCCTTGAAGAAGGCTTATGCCGATACAATACTTAACACAGCGAAGGAAGCAGCGGCGCGTGTGATTATATCCGAGAAGAATGCGCGTGGGTATCAGCTAGAACTTACGACAGTTAGAGATGATGCTCTTCGTACATGTCTTAGGCTTAAACATATGTATGATTCCAAGGTAATTTTACACTTGTATAATTTTTAATCATGTGTTTAACATTGCTCATGAGATAATCTTTAGTTTACAATTCTGTTTATGTTTTAAAATTTCTTGCTGTCATCTGTGTTTATAGGTGAAGGAAGCAGAAATGTTATCTTTGAAGCAGCAGCAAAAGATTGAAGAGCTTGAAGCTCAGCTTGGGGAAGCTGAAGATATAGTTGGAGAGCTTAGGATGGAGTTACGAGAATCTCATAATCTTTTTAAGAAATTAACAAATTGTCGTCAAACAAATCTTAGTACTGAAGTAGTTTCTTTAGAACTGTGTGAGGACTTTAGTATTCATGAGAGATTAGTAGTAGCTAATGGGATCAAACCACATTTGAGTGACAGAGATACTAGTATTAACCAGTGTTCTCATAAAGAGAATAAAGATCTTTGTCACCTTACTCTTCCTTCCATATTAAGTAGACACAGAGAAGCTGAGGCTTTAGAAAGGAACATGGCCAATGGAGATGTGGGATCACTTACAGAAGCAAGGAATGAAGTAGAGAAAGAGAATGATATTGAGTTTGCTACTACACCTGTGTTGCCTTCTGAGAAACCTTGTATTAAGTTTGAATATAAGAGGAAGCGTAGGAAGGATACAAGAAGCAGTAGTAGTAGCCCTGAAGGAGGAGGTTCCTCCTCACAAGATGATGAAGAGAGTAGAAACAAGAGACAGAAGACTAGTGAGAAAGACAACAGTTACTTTGATTCTTTCACCAGTACTGAACCATCTCGTGATAGTCGACGTGTAGCTCAGGTCGTTCGTCAGGTTAGTAAACCTAAACAAGTAAATTTGATTGTGGAGACTTTTTGGTTTCTATAGTTTCTGACCATTGTCCATGTCACGTTCTTGTTATCATTATGTATTAAACAATGTCTATAAATATTGAAGATACTGACGATTTTTGTTGTTGTTGTTTCTTTGATGGTGTAGCTTTTACCATTCTCAGAGAAGAAAGTGCAGCATCAGAACCAGTGTGATGATATTCCTTGAGTCACAAGTTATCTATGAAGGTCATATCTTCAACTTCATTTGATCCATCTGGAAAAAAATGGTTGATTAGAGAAATTAGCTGTAATAGTAAGATTTGTAGCAGATATACCCATTCTCAGCTTTATAAAATAATAGAAAATGCTAATTTTGGCCGGTAATTACACTTGGCAACATTCGTCCGACGTCGTTTGATACTTCATGTGACATGATATATTTTTGTTTGGTAAAGGTAAGTGGGATTTTTATTATAGTTAAAATATCATTAATATGGTTTAAAAAAATTTAATATCGATTAACTAAATTTCATCTATAAATTTTTTTGTTAACAATTAGAATTGTTACATCAATACATATATTTTTCTTTATTATGCTCTTGATATGCTACCATTTCTCATCAATTGTTTAAATCATACATAACAGATAACACTATCCACATATCTAGTCAAAGGTTTAAAATATATGTATACATAAGTTCTCTTCCATTTTCTTTGTTTTCTAGGAAAAAATATGGACACACCAAAATATTAGTTTCAACTTTACAATAATATAATAATGAAAAAGTGGGCCCACACTTGTTCTTCCCCCAACTCCTTCCCCTAGAAGACACCTCTCCAATTTCTCAAGCTCTCCGCCTCAGATTCCGTCCTATCTCCCTCCAATTCACTTTTCGACTCTGATTTATTCGCCGTCGTTCTCTCAACGCTGTGTAAGTAGGGCTAAATCGAAGTGACGACGGAGTTAAAATCGGAAGCCCTAAGAAGTAGCGTCAATTTCCATAATTATTTTGCCAATTATCTTCTTCTTCTTCTGCTCTATCGATCTTAACTATCTATATCGCCGTGTACATTGTGGACACAATTGAAAGTAACAGTGAATTTGCATGAGATTAATTTCCAGGTAATCTAAAATCCTTCATAGATCCTCTCACTCTCGTCCTTTGTGATTTGTTATTCCCCAAAACTTTTTTGTTTTCTAGGTCTTGGCTCTGCTTCTGGGATTAATATTTTCTTAAAATATACTCTAAAAACTTGTATTCAAATTTGTACTCTACTTAGTGAGGTTTTGAGAAATTTCTTAGGAAATTGATGATCTATGATTTTGATATCTCTGGAATTGGTTTGTTATTTATCTTCTTTCCAGAATTAACAAAGATGAGCTACAACAGAAACACAAATGTTTCTCATGATGCTGTGTTTATTAAACCCGAGCATGGCTCTGGTTCAAAACAATTTACTCTACCTCAAGACTCTGAAGAAAATAGAGCATCAATCGGTCTAAGTGCTGGCCAGAGTAGCACTAGTGTCGTTGATCAGGTCCGTTCGCCACCTGATGATGGCGGTGTCACTTCTTCATCCACTATATGTCCAGCACCTATCTGTAGGCAGTTCTGGAAAGCTGGAAATTATACTGATGAATTGAGTTCAAAGTCTCAGCAGCCAAGTACGATATTATTGCTAATTATTAGTTCTCGTTTACTTTTTCTTACTCTTTGCTTGGATGAGTTGCTCTTTTATCTTGGAGGTTTATAACACACGCCAGAAGAGTACATTGTTTCCTTTGCCTTGATTCCAGTGTTTTAACGTTTTTTGCCTATGGTTCTTGACATATGCTTGTCAGATGGAAAGAATTATCTTCATGTGCACCCTATGTTCCTTCACTCCAATGCTACTTCACATAAATGGGCTTTTGGTGGTATGCATAAATAATCCTTAACTTCCCCCTTTTTTTGATTTTTTTGGGTTGGTAATCATTATTAAAGCGTTTTAACAAGACTTATTTGGTTCTCTCTTCCTATAGCTATTGCAGAACTGCTTGACAATGCTGTTGATGAGGTGCGTCCTTTCTTTTGATGTGCTTAATCTGACTACTTGATTGTTCGTTACTGCAAATGATTTGAATAAGATTCTTGAGAACCTTTGTTTCTACAAGTCTTGATGTTTGATTCTTAAAATTCTTGAATACTCGCACAAGAATATTCTTGAGAGAATTCGTCCCTTCCAGAAACCCAAGCGCTTCACTTTGTCATTTGTTTCATTAAGGTGGAAGTGTGCCCTAAATATGAGTTGATAATCGTAAAAGTTCTGAATGATAATTTTTATTATGTTTTGTGTTCTGTATTTTCATCACCCTATAGATCCAAAATGGGGCCACTTTTGTCATTATAGATAAAACCACAAATCCAAGGGATGGTACAACAGCGTTGCTAATTAAAGGTATTTTTGCATGAATTTTTTTGGATTAAGTTCCGGCCAATTCATGAAGGACAGTAAGCAAAATAACAACTTTTATAAATCTTCTTTGCTGAAAACTTTCAGATGATGGTGGTGGGATGGATCCTCAGGCAATGCGGAACTGCATGGGATTTGGATTCTCAGATAAGAAATCGGATTCAGCCATTGGAAGATGTATGAATCTTTCTCTTCATTCTATAAACTGCAACACATTTCTCTAGTTAAGATTGTGCAACACATCTTTACTTATGATTATGTATCTCATCCTTCATTTTGATTATTTATCTCTTTCTTTGTTATGATTCTTTAGATGGAAATGGTTTCAAGACCAGCACAATGAGACTTGGGGCAGATGTCATTGTTTTCAGCCGCCACAGGAAGAACCAGTGAGTGGCCCTTGCTGGTTGTCCTATGCGCTTATGTTCTAAAATTTTTCCATCCACTATTTTTTGCCAATCCTAATTAAACAAGAGAAGGTGCTAATGGGTTTCTTTCCATCTGACTAGAACATGGACACAAAGTATAGGGCTCCTTTCTTATACATACCTGACACGTACTGGCCATGATAGAATAGTTGTTCCCATTGTAAGTCTCCCTCTCTCACACATATTGATGCACCTTGTTTTTCCATGGTCTGACCGTGTTGCCTTCTGTATATTCAGTTGGATTACGAGTTTAAGGCATCAACGGGCGAATTTAAGACATTGCAAGACCGAGAACATTTTGTATCCAGTCTCTCCATTCTACTAGAATGGTCTCCATTTTCAACAGAGGCAGAACTTTTGAAGCAGGCAAGGCTAATTTTCTCTTATAATTTCCTCTATGCAATCAATTTTGTTTTAAATCTGTATATATATTGGTTACTTGGTTTAAATATGAGGTTCATACTTCATGAGTTAGAAATTTCCCTGTCATGATACTATTCATAAAGCTTTTGATGAGTTTTAAAGTCCGTATATGGTATATCATAGTTTGAGTATAAATTTGGAGCCATTGCCTCTGTCAATTCTATATTTCTTGGATGTTGTTGCCTAAGGTAGTATTTATATATCCTTCAAAACACGGAATGAGGTCTCAGGTAAGCCTTGAGCAATTCAATGGTGACTTTTGTATGCGCTTATATTAGGCTCCTTCATGTTGGCCTGCTCTCTGTTTGTGTATGCCCTGCATCAAATGAAAACTTTTCTTTCATCTGATATATAACCAAATTCCTTCCCGTCAGTGACTTTTACTTTTTTTTTTTTTCCCTTGTGCCAGTTTGAAGATGTTGGCACACATGGGACAAAAGTTATCATCTATAATATGTGGCTCAACAGTGATGGTAAATTGGAATTAGACTTTGACTCGGTTGCAGAGGTTAATATTCTTTATCTTTATGTTTCTGATTTTCTTTGCATTGCCAAGTATTATCATTTTATTGAGATCTTGTGTTGTTCCTTGTTTTTATAGGATATTCTCATCGAAGGGAGCATAAAAAAAACAGGATCTAAGATTGTGAATGATCATATTGCAAGCCGGTTTTCTTACTCTCTTCGTGTGAGCTTCTATTTCTCATGGTCAATAATGTTTAGGGAAATTGTTTATACTTATATTCATTTGCAAGTGGTATACACGATAATATTGAATCATGCCTGTATGTGTAAATGTATTCTTGGGGAAATATGTAGACAGATAGACATAGATAAAGTGCTGCAGACAGCTGTGTATTTGAAAATATATGTGCATGCAACTGAAATTTTTATCCTTTCCAATGGTGATACCTTTGTACAGGTTTACCTATCCATACTATACTTGCGGATTTTTAAGACTTTCAAAATAATGTTGCGTGGTAAGGTTGTCGAACAGCATAACATTGCTGATGACCTCATGCATCCGCAATACATCTTGTATAGGCCTCACGCTGCTGGATCTGAAGAGGTACCCAATTATCTGAGGGCTTTTGTTTTTCTTCTTTTAGAACTTCTTAGTTGTGTTTTTCCTTTATTCTGATTTGAATCTTGGTGTTCAATGAGCAGGCGGTAGTTGTAACAACGATTGGATTTCTGAAAGAAGCTCCCAAAATTAACCTTCATGGGTTTTGCGTTTATCACAAAAACCGCCTAATAATGGTGAGTGTTCAAATGTTAAATATGTTAGTTTAAATTCAATAGAAAAAAAGAGGATTCTGGTATACCAGGATATTAGTTAACATTTTGTTGCATCCTTATTTGTACCGGCTGTACCTTGTATAACTCAAGAAAAAAAAGTGTTTACACTGATGCAGATATGAAGGGCTTTTAATATACTTTACATGTTTTTCTTTTTTGGTCAAACATCAAATTTACATATTTAAATTCAAAATTTGACAGAAAAGTTTGTTTGACACCGGTCAAAGACTACACAGCTCAGTATCTTGTCAAGTTTCCATCACAAATTCCGCACATAATCTTGTTTACTGTGACCTTGTCTAAAATTATTGCTCTTTTCAGCCATTTTGGCAGGTTGTGAGCTTTTCATCCAGTCGAGGAAGAGGCGTTGTTGGTAAGAATCTGCAAAAAGGATCAATCAATAAAACAATAGATATCCCTCTGATTTGGTTGTCTTTAGCAAAATTCTCTCTGATATGTTAAGTTGTGCGCTGTTTGCAGGTGTTCTAGAAGCTAATTTTGTTGAGCCAACCCATAACAAGCAGGATTTTGAGAAAACTGTTCTTCTTCAGAAGCTTGAAAATCGTTTAAAGGAAATGACAACAGAATATTGGTAATTTACTAAGCCTTTATATTTCTGTTATTGTGCTACTTTTATCTATTCCCTTGCCAAAGTAGATAATACTGTTTTCCTAATGCATGGGAGAAGACCATATAAGATATAAGTCCATTGTTTTGCCTCTAAAAGTTTACCAATCATCTCTGGATTGGCATCTATCATTTTCCAGTGTTTCTTACTATTACAAGTAATTGGAAATCTTTAATAGGAGCTGCCATTGTGTGTTGCTTGGATATCAAGTCCGAAAGAGGCCTTGTCTTGAGACACCTCAAAATGTTGAACCTGGTGGTAGGAAAAATGACAACACGAACACGTTCCAGAAGAATTCTACTGGAGTTAGCGGCAGACCAGTAATAAGTCCTCCTCCAGGCTTCAAAGCAGTTTTTCCAAATAGAAATATGGCATCTCTCCCTAAAGTTTCAGTTGAGCCAGGTAAAATGTTACTAAAATTTGAGCCACGAAGAAAGTGAGATCACAGTCTTTAGCCGATTATGCTCATTTTTTAAACATGAAATGATACTGATACAAAGGCTTTATATAGCTTGCAATTAGCAATTATTTCATCTCCACACTTAGAAAACATAGAATAAAAGAGTATGCAGTATCTTAATGGAACACTGACTTTCACATGTTCATTTTGTTTGAATCATTTTGTACTGTATATTATTTCCCATTCCAGCACTCTCAAACTCTCTTTGACACGTGATGGTTTCATTATTGTTGCAGTACTGTTGGAGAAGAGGAAAGAACATCCTGATTCTGTTGCTAGTACATCGTCAAAAAGAAAGGCTGGAACTGATGGTGTTACTGTCCCGGGGAATAATCAGGCTGAACAGGTACTGCAAAATATGCTTCTTCTATCTGATTTCCTGTTGAACATGTATAACCCCATGACTACACTCAATACCTAGATGCTTGGGATATTGTTGACTAGAAGTTCATCTTATTTCTGTTTGTAGAAAATACGACATTTCTCGTTTGTTTGCCCACACATAAAACATGATAGTAACTTAAGTTTGTAATCGCATTTGCCCATTCCATTTCTTTTAACTTTATTGGCTTTGTTAATGCTCTTTGAAGTTTATTCATGGATCTGTAATTCAGTCACAAGATACTGAAACTGTCATATTGATGGAAGAAAACAAGAAGCTCCGAGCAAGGTAAGTTAAATTTTGTAATAGTATATATATATGTACATATATTATATTGTCAACTTCTTCGTTTGTTTGTGATTTTTGGCTAAATTAAATTTATTACTTTGATTATACTCAGATGCTTAGACCATAAGGTTCGAAGTCAAAACCTTGAAGTGAAGGTACCTTCTTATAACATTATCAACTTTTATTACTTATCTCTTTCATTTGTTTTGACGGTTTTGACTTACCTTTGTTCTTGCCAAAATCCCAACCAACTAGTTTAGCATCTCTCTCCATGAGTCTTGTCCTCTGTGTCTTTTTATTAAACTATCTAATAATCAGTTAATAAATTGCTTAATGACAATTTTCATAGATCGCTTTATTATTTGAAATACTAGATTGACCTATGTCGCCATAAGCTCCTCCGTATACCTGCTGAATGGAATTTGACATTAACTGAGTCAAATTAAACGATACTAATTGTGTGGTGATGTGCAGGCCATGAACCTTAGGAGTGAGCTGGAGAACGTAAAAAGTGAGTTTGAAAGGCTAAATAAAGAGCTACGAGCTTTGGGCATAGTGAAAGAGGAGCACAAAAGAAATGTAAATACATAGGAATCTTTCTCTGCACTTAATATCTCTTTTTTTGCCTAGTTATATCCATAACCAATGCGTATTCTGATAATTATGGATAGTTTTAGAGAAGCACAGTAGTTTTGTTATTATCAGTCACAAATTATTTTCCTTCTTAATATTAGATGTAGTTCAAATTAACAAATTTATAACATCCAGATTCCAGATATTAATTTTATTAACTTATACTATCGCAACCTATAGTTCTATAAATAAAATAACATTATTGTAAAATTCAAAATAGTCGTCTATTGGAGTCGGTGTTCACACCAAACCATTTGAAAACTTTTCTTATGCCCGAAGTCGGCTCCAAAGCCAATGTGCGAAACAAATATATATATATCCCAAACACGATTCTTTTGATCCAGTACGAAAGCCAAAACCAGCAAGAAAAGTCACACTGATTATTCGATATATTTAATTAATATCAAAATCTTAGTTAAATGTCATGAGAAGCATGTTCCAGATATTTATATATTCCGCAGACTGCAAAAACACAGACGACTAACTCCAATAATGGCCGACCCATGTGGCTCCCCTTACAATAGTTTCCTTTTTATTATTATGTTAATATTTATTTTTCTTTGAAAGCGTAACAAGCGCATGCGTACCTTTACATGTAACAAAAAAAATAGTTTGATCATTTCTAGAAATTTCATGTGCGTATATGTTTTCTATACTTTTTTCAAAACTTGTATTTGTATGATTGTATCATTGTATATGGTTACATCAGTATTTTAAAACATATAAAAACTGTACAACGTGGCTACCTACGTACCTATGCTTAACAACAAAGTCAACTATGTAAATTCTGAAAGAGTTCCCTCTCTATATATAAATAAAATAATAACCCTAACGAAACGACAAGTTCCACTTGTATATTTGGTTTATTATTTACAAAGACTACAACACTATACTAAAATAATATAAAACAGAAATGGTGCATGAGTAGAAACGTTACTCAACTTGCCTCATGGATCTGTATTCCTTCCCCTCAACCACTTGATGCATTTCCCACGAGTTTGACGATCATTTTCACTTACTCTAATCCCATCTACTTTTATAGACTCATACCCCACATTTTATATCTTATTACTGCTAACTAATAAACTTTAAAAAAAAACATAATTCTATACTTTGGAAGAGATAAATATAAAAAACAATGAAATCCAAAGAGTCTAACAAATCAAACCAACGGTTAGTTGAGTGGTAGGCTTTTGGATTTCTATAGGTCGCGTAACACCGTATAATATCCGCGAGAGAGAACTTAAAATCTACACGCTTAGTTTGGACACGTGTCATATCTGGGACAACGTGGAGTTGCATTACTCTTTTCTTTCTGGTTTCTTCCTTTTTTTATATTTCTGGTTTCTTTTTATTTTTTTCTTTTTATTTTATATACATTATTATTACTATTTTTAAACATATAACAACAAAAACGTGGTCGACGGAACATGTGGATTGTGGAGTTTGTCTTTTATTGGGACCCACTCGTTATAAATTAACACCGTTAGCTTTTGATCCGTTTACTTAGTCAGTTAGACAATAGTACCCTTATATTTAAATTTACTTGATAAATTAGCGTACAAATATAGTGTACATGAATATGATACTATAGGGGTAAAATAGTAAAGTTAGTGCTTATTTTGACTTCGTCCTAACCGCGAATAAACAACCAATGGTTTATAAGTGGCCCTCGTGAAAAGAAAAAAAGGAAAACGCCGTTGAACGTGGAGAACAGTGTATCGAGACACTATTTCTGATTTTATTAAACAAACTAAATAAAACACGTGTTTTTTTTTTTAATTATAATTATTTTATAATATATATTTGGTAATGGAGGTAGGAGGAGGAGGACTCTGTAACCAAACCAAAGAGAAAGAAAGTTTTTAAAAAGACCTTACATTTCTCCTTTGTCACCACAAACACAATTTGCTAACGATGTCGAGTTCTATAGACTGTTCAGAGTTTGTTGGTAATCGGAGATTTTCTAGGAAGGCTAGCTTCTCGCAGACTTGTAGTAAACTGAGTCAGTATCTAAAGGAGAAGGGTAGCTTTGGAGATCTGAGCTTAGGGATCACATGCAAGCCCGATGTCAATGGTATGTTACCTTCTCTTTCTTTTTAGATCCAGCTTTTTTTGTTCTTTTCTCATTAATTTTTAATGATCTTGAAAATTTTCAAGAAATTGTAGAATTACAAATCATATAAGTGTTTGGAATCAAATGAAAATGAATATTTAATTTGCAGGAAGTATTGGCATGTCACATCAACCAATAACAACGATGAGTTTATTTCCTTGTGAAGCTTCCATGGCGGTTGCTGAAGATGTTAAACCGAAGAATTTGTTTCCTCGTCAACCAAGCTTTTCTTCCTCATCTTCCTCTGCCCCCAAAGAAGATGTTCAAACTGCACCGTTGACTATATTCTACGCAGGACAAGTGATTGTATTCAATGACTTCTCTGCCGAGAAAGCCAAACAAGTAATGAACTTGGCTAGCCAAGGAACCTCTGCTAATAGCTTCACCGGTGTTAACTTAGCCAAGAATCAAACAGAGTTCAGAAGCAATATCACTTCTATCCCAAACCAAGTTTTTCATCCCCGTAAAACCACAACACAAGAACCAATCCAATCGTCCCAAACACCAATGACATGTGGTAAATCATTCTTAACCTTTTCTTGTTTCAATCTATTCGGAGCCAAGAATCTTACAACAGCTTCTAACAGATATGTCTTTTTATTTACAGAACTTCCTATAGCTAGAAGAGCTTCACTTCATCGATTCTTAGCAAAGAGAAAGGATAGAGTTACGTCAAAGGCACCATACCAATTATCCAATCCAGCCAAAGCATCTTCAAAGCCTCAAACCGGAGACAGCATGTCTTGGCTTGGTTTTGCAGCTGATATATGATGGATACACTGCTAGATCATCCTCAAGCCTTACCGGAAAATTCTTTTGATGTTGTTTAAGAGCTTGTTGTAGCTTACAACTGTTCAATGATTAGAAAACTTGCATATGTGTTTAGTAGTGATCAATTCTTGTTAGAGTTCGTCTTAGTTTGTTATTTTTTTTACTAAGTATTGTCGCATGTTTAAATCCACTGTCTTTGGGTTATCTCAAAATTAGTATCGTATGTGACTGATTTTGTAAGAACAATAATTTTTGTTGCTGAATTATACTATTAGGAGTATAATTTTATATCTTATATAAAGTCCTTAAAAGCATCTCAAAACTTTATATGTGAATTAATGAAATTAACCATCATATGACAAATATTCCGGCCCATGAAATTTCTCCTCCTAAGTTATGCTACTGCTGTAGGTGATTTCCAACGTTTTTTTTGGTCACATTAGACTATTTTAAATCTTTAGACAAGAATGTCTAATATATTCATTTTGAGTTTTTTTTGGTTTGGGTTGGTTTACTACTGTTAATGGGCCTGAAATAATATTAATGGGAAGAAGTCATGCAATTATTATAAATAAGACCAGGCCCAAATAAAAGCCATCGGAGTGAATAATAGTATCTTTATTTTAATTAAAAGTGGTCTGATAAAACAAATTAATGAATCATTATCCGATCCAAAAAAAATTTGGGGGAAAAGATACAAATTTTTTTTTAAAAGTACAAAATTAAAACTTGCAGATTCTGTGGGATACGAATCATTAAAATTCAAAAATTCCAAAGAAACATGGAGTTATCATAATTCTCTTCTCCATTATAATAATATTGTGTAGGTGAAACCTGCTCTATGAAACGATCACCGGAGTACTCATCTGAGAAATCATCAAACCCAGGGAATAACCCGAACTCCGAAGCGAAATTACCCGAACCAACCGTCGGAAGCATACTCAAATACTCCGAATCAATATCCATCATCGACGACGACGTTGAAGTCGACTCTTGCGTTATCTCATATCCGACTACTCGATCACCACTCGTATCCTCCTCCGAATTAGCGAACTTTGCCGCAGCTTCTCGGATCTCAGATCGCGATAAATTTCGTCCGTTAGATATCAACGGAGGATTATCTGGGAAATTAAACTTAGCGTCGCTGCCACGTAAGCAAAAAAGAGCAGCGTCAAAGGCACGTGCCGCTTTCTCAGGAGTATCGTAAGAGCCTAACCAAATACGTTCTCTGCTGTTGGGAAGTCTTATCTCTGATACCCATTTCCCCCATTTCCTCTTCCTTACTCCTTTATACTTCGACGATGTTCCTTCCATTACAAATTAACCAAACCGGTACGGTTATGTATTTCCGGTTTAACTCTTTTTATTTAGCTTCAGTTAAGTTCTCTACTTGAGAGTTTATGTTTGAACTGAATTGGATTGATAATTCGATTTGCCGCTTTCCAAATATATATATACGAGTACAAGATAGAAAGTATAAAAGAGTGAGCTTTTGACTTTTTTTTGGCGCGTATAGAAGAAGAAGGTCAAAGGAAAAGTCAAAGGGAGCGCGTTTGTACTTGCCTCTCCACTAAATCGCAGCAAAGTGTCAGGGATTGTACACGTGGCGGATATATGAAGAAGCTTACTCTTAATATGGGGCCACGAGACTCACACGGGGTAAAGTCAGACATTGCTTGATTTTGTTGTCATTGTCCTTGTTTTTCACGTGATTGTTTTATTATTATATTTTTTCTGATTCTAGGTTGAATATGTCGCTGAGTTAACAGTACAATTAACATTGAATTATCTGTGTGGAGGATGCTATAAATAGACTTGTCCTCTTAGTTTTTCTCAGGTTCTACAAATATGGGAACAAAGAAATACAACAACAATAAGTTAGAACGAAAAAATCAAATCACTGTCTTATAAAAATATATACATATACTTAACTTCATCTTCTCAGTTTGTTGTTTACACTCGCTGACACAAAAAAAAACTGTACTTTGCCATGGCTCGAGTTTCAAATCAGAGGTTTACGGATCTTCGAGCTGTCCTTCAATACCAAACATTCTTGCTATGTCTTGCCTGAGTTTATCGTAGTCGCTATAACGGGTAACATCTACCTGTTTTTTTAATCGTTAACGAATTGGCCCATAACTGTAGAGCCCATTAACGTCATTCAATTCTTAAGCGAAATTAATAGCAGGCCTACAATGATAATTGACGATTTATGTTTGATCAGGCCCGCCTGATGGTTGTTTTCGATATCTTTATGAACTGGATTTGGGAAAAGGAACTACTCCTTTCGTATGCATCCTCAAGGATCTCCTCAACAATTCAAGAGAAGAACAAACAGTAAGCCCAATTCGCAGTCAGACTTTTAAGGAACATTGCACCAAATACATATTTCTAACTTATGGCGCAGGACAATGTGTTCAGCAGATCGGATTTCAGCTGGAATAGCTAGACATTTTATTATACCACAACAACCCCAACTTCAACACAAGGGAAAAAGAAAGCAGTGAAGGCTCACTTCTACTGGGTCATAAGAGAGCCAGGATATGTAGAATGGTTTTAGAGTAATGGAGGAAATATCAGACATGGACTGCAGAGTAAAATAATCACTAACATATCTTCTATTTTGACAAACATTTATCAATATGCTAACTTCACAGTCACGTAACAAAATAGACTATGTCACATTGAAACATTTGATCTACCTGTTTGTATAGACAGACCTGATGACATGAAAATAACAAATCACGAGTCTGTCTTCTACCAAGATGATCCAAACTCTATTTCCATTACCACAAGTTACTAGTGAAAAAAGGATATTAAACAACATTACAATGTGCCTGGAACTCACAGTAAACTGGTTTCAAGAAGGAGAATAGAGTAATGTATTTGTGTGCTAACTATACCAAAACCGCAAAGGAAAGCAAAACAGAGATTGTTGTTTAATCATCCTTTATTCTTCTTAGCAATTTGGAAGCCCATCGTCGGACCCGTCTCTTAAGCGTATAACCCACAATCACTCCAGCCACGAAGAAAAAACCACAGAGCTTTGAACAGGTCCAGACTGAAACTCCGCTGCAACCAAAACAAAAGTTACAAAATAAGGCAACAGATGAAAAAAATCGAATAGAATGATTAAACATAAAACAAGTAAACTCATTACATTATTAGTCAAGAACAATTCTGATCTCTTACTACTCAATCATCAATAATCTTGGGTATATAAACCTAAATGAGCAAGCTGACCAAGTAAGGATCTTAGATCATTTTAACAAGCAATTACAAAATTTACAAGCTTTCTCCGATGTACTACATACAACTGTGTAATCGAATTGCACGGTTCTATGCCCAGAAAGTAAAAACACACTTGCTTTTCTACTGAAAATTCTTCATGACTAATCACAAATCGAATAAATTTCAGAAGCTCGAATTTAGAATTTGAAATGTAGGAACAGAAGCAGATTACCTCGGAGGTCTGTTGACCAAAATACCGGAGGATCCGTCGTATGAAGTCAAGTTGCCGGAGCTTCGTTTGTCCTGCATCAGACTATCTGCAAATTCAGATAGAGAAGACGAAGAAGAAGAAGCTGCCGATTTCGTATCTTTAGCTAACTTGCTGTAAAACTTCTGTAAACCCTCCATTGCAAAACGAATAATTAGGGTTTAGGGTTCACTGCTCAGCTTATGATGATTAGGAAGGAAGCGATTTCATTTGTATATTGACCAAACCCAATAAGGACAAAATTGGAATTTCATAATTGCTATCAAATGGGTAGTTTTAAGTTTTTTTATCTGAAGTTTGGGTAGTTTAATTTAATTTGTAGTTTAAAATTATATTTACATAGTTTTTTGTCTTTTGATTAAAAAAATAAGTAGAAAAATACAAGTTTAGAGAAGAGAGAAATTAAGGTGATAGCTATGAAGACAATAGAAATGTTCATTTTTTTTGTAATTTTTGACAATAGATGAAGGCAATATTTTAGTAATTTTAGAGTCAGTTATATATTATGAAACAATTATTGCCATAAATTTTTTTAATAATTTTTTATGTAATTTAAGAATATAATACCATATGTTTTGATGTAGTAAGCAAAAAAATATATAGATGAGATCCACCAAAAATACAAATTTCCAAAGAAATAAAACACTAGAATGATATTTTACTATATTATTTTAGTTATACTATATAAGTTTATATGATTATTAACTTATGATATTTATGAGATCATATTGTTACATAATATTTCAAAAGTATATTTTATATTACGCTAATTATTATACTAATTAATTCAATTCGTAAACAATTTATTAATTTATAGTGATTTTTAGTGCATAGAATAATTTGTAGAAATTATATAGTACTTTGTTAGATATATTTATTTATAGGTAAAATAAACAACAGTAGTCGAAACGTTATATAGATATTAACATTTTATAGTAGAAGTCAAATGTTATGAAGATTTCAAGTGCTATAAAACTATATGAAAATATCAAAAAAATATTTAAAGTTGTTGACCGGCTGATGATGTATGAAATGTTCTAGTGGCAGATATGTGTTTACTTTAACTATTGCTAATAGTTGTTAATTAGGATTTGAATTCGTATAATATATAGTTTCAAATATTAGGGTTTTATAAATATTATCAACAACGCTCGTCGATTTTGATTATGAAACAACTAGTCTGTCACAGACACAGACAAAGACACCCGCGTGAATTTTTTTAAGATATAATTATAAATTCTTATACAGTTGAAGATTTTATCATCTAAAATATATGTGTGTGACTAATCTTTTTAGTTATACTAAAAATATTATTTTATTATATTTTTGTATTAAAATGGTGCGGTTAAAGTTTTTGCACACAAATTAAAAAAAAAAAATTTAATTTTCTGCTTTTTTCTTTTATTAATGAATCTATATTTTTTATTAGTTGATACATTAAAATAATATTAATAAGGGACACTATTAATAAAACAAATTTTAAATCATATAACGACATTGCTTCTCATTTGATTTTTCTTTTTCTTTTTAATAATTGAGGAGCAAATGTAAATTAGTTATTAGGACCACCCAGACAGTTACATGCATGTAACAAAGACAAGAATGTTCTTACCAGACAAGAATGTAATCTTACAAAACAATGAAGAATCAATCATAAGAAAATTAATTCGTACCAAACAATTAAAATGGTACATTAATTCTATTTATATACCATGCTTATTGGACATTTCTCAAATTTTAAGTGCTTTGAATATAAAAACCAAATGGATATAAAAACCAAAATGGTTGTATTAGAATAAGTTTATATGAATAACTATAAATTTCAAGATTTTTTTTCCACAAATCTGAACTGAACATTAGAGTATTAGACCACATAATTAAGTATACTAGTGACTTAGTTCTTAGGTTAAATATTTTTGTATTTTTACGAATGAGTTCTGACTTGAAGATTCTCCACATTCAAATACTAAAAACATGTTCTTTACTCGGTAGTCGGTATACATGTTATTATATATATTCACCATTTTGTGTATACAATATATACCTAAGCATTATCAACAGTGACATTGATTGGATATAAAATATATGTTATAAATGTACACGTACTTGGCTTATTCTTAGTATAAATAACAAAAAATATTTGGTCAAATGGATTTTGTGTCTTCATATATTGGAAATAAATTTATGCTAATAATATTAAGAGCTATCGCAAATGACAATAATAATATAATAGAATAATGATTGTTGACAAAAAAAAAAATTATAAAAAGAGAAGAAACATATATATTTTCTCTTTTGTTTTTTATTGCATGCTCCCTTTATGGATATAAAAAAATAGTTATTTCTCTTGTCTATTTTAGCTTGTATATTTATTTTAAATTAATTTTATTTTTTGTAATCTTATTTAAAGCATGCAATATTCTTTTTCTTTTACAGATTCCAAAGTCAGAATTTTTTGTAAATAAACAAAAGTTATTTGCTAAGTAAAATTATGGTTTTGACTGAGAACGACTTTTGAATTAATTTTTGGTAGAGTTAATTTTTTAATTAGGATTTATAATTTTGAATGTAGGATTTATTTTATTTGTTTTAGACTTAGAATTATAATTAGAGCTATTAGTCTAACTATTTTCGTACGTAGAGTTAATTTTACTTTTTGGGTATATTCTTTGATAGTTTGTTCTATTATTTTATGTTTTCAGTACAGATTTTTAATTAATTTTTTACCTATATTATTTTAGTTTAATTAAAGAACTAAATTTATTTAGTGTATTAATAAAATTTATTTATTGTATTAATAATTTATTATAAAAGATTACTAAAGAGAATAGAGATTTTAGACAAACAATAATACAATATCTTAAAAGAATGACTCTTTTTTATTAAAGCTTAAGAAAATTACTCAAAACTCAAACTCTTCATTTATCTCTTAACTTGCTTCAAAAAATACCACAACTTGGTTCTCTTTTTATACTAATTTAGAAATAGATTACTCATATTTTGTATATAACTAATTTCTTTTTCCTAATTAGATAACTTTCTTCTCTAATTAAATGATTCCTAATTAAATTTGGCTTATTTTCTTTTTGCTTAAGTTTCTTTTTTCAAACTTAAACCAACATTTACTAATTTATGTAAAAATGTCAAAATCCAACACTCATTTGCAAATAAAACACGTGAAATACTAACAACTCTTCACAAAATGTATCGTACACACAAATATATCCATCGCGACACGAGAGTGTACGTAGAAATTTAACACGAACAAAAATACAAAAAAAAAACTAAGTATTGATGATATCACGAACGCACAATTTCAGAAATTTCCCCTATAATAACCACCAAATTTCTCAATTAAAATATAAAGATCTTTCAAACCTCCTCGAAACAAAACTAATATTCAAATCACGTGCTCCCAGATAAAAACCATACCCGACCCGACTTTAAGACCCGACCCATTAACGCTGTATAAATATGTCTCCATGCAATGTCACAAACAACTCAAAACATTCTTCATCAAAACCAAATCTTATATCTCTCGTTCTTTATAGCATAATCTCTCCAAATGGCTTCTAACTACGATAAGTTTACTTCATCGAGAGTAGCGATCATTGGTGCTGGTGTTAGCGGTTTGGCAGCCGCTAAGAACTTAGCTCATCACAACCCGACCGTATTCGAAGCCTCGGATTCAGTCGGAGGTGTTTGGAGGAGCTGCACTTACGAGACAACTAAGTTACAATCGGCTCGAGTCGATTACGAGTTCTCTGACTTTCCATGGCCCAACAGAGATGACACCACTTTCCCATCTTACTTTGAGATATTAGATTACTTGGAGTCTTATGCAAAGCATTTTGATCTTCTCAAGTTCATGAGGTTTGGCTCTAAGGTCATTGAAGTTAGGTTCACCGGTGACGTGGAAACTCCTCAGATGGGTGCTTATGGAAACTTGTTGCCCGGGAAACCTGTCTGGGAAGTAGCCGTTCAGACCGGAGATTCTGGAGATATTCAGGTTTGTCTACATGTTTGAATTAATCTCATATATATAGTTGCTTATGTAAATTAAATATGCATGTAGATTGCATTCGCATGCGATTAAAAATAAAATAAATAGTGCATTTGCTTATATTACTATACTTTTTAGCTATTGTTTTTAGGTAACTTTGAATCTCATGCCTAATCACATGCCTAATCTCATGCCTAATCTCAAACTTGATGAATATAGAATATATCTATCTATTACTTCATAATATTTCCAACTAGATTATTACTTTATAACATTTTTTGGTTAAAGAAACATAATTTTTTGAATGTAGAAATTGCATTGTACATTTCTATATAGTTTTGAAAACTACTGAAAGATGCATCATTAACCAAGTTAATACATATTTATGAATTATTGTATGATATTTTTGTTATTAATATTTAATAATGTGTGTGTGCAGTGGCATGCATTTGAGTTTGTCATAGTGTGTACGGGAAAATACGGCGACGTTCCAAGAATACCGGCGTTTCCAGCGATGAAAGGACCGGAGATATTCAAAGGAAAAGTGATGCATTCAATGGATTACTGCAAGTTAGAGAAAGAAGAAGCTTCTCGCCTCCTCCGAGGCAACAAAGTCGCCGTCATTGG
>ASXC01023986.1:0-23141 GCA_000411055.1 Leavenworthia alabamica
ATATATATATATATATATATATATATCAATCCAAATAATACAAAAATGATAGTAGTATCTTTTAACTAATTTTTATAATAGAAAATTAGATTTTTTTAAAGAAATATACGCAAATATCATAAAATAACATTATTTAGTTATTTTAAAATCCCAGATACCCATAATCCGATCGGGTAAATCCGAATAAAATTCGCAAAAATAAAGTCTGCATGTTTTAAGTTCGAATTTGTTTTTTGGAAAAAAACTTACAACTGACTCGTACTCAAATATTTATTCGGGTTTTGGGTACTTGGATTTTTTTTTTACATCTCTAGAGAGAAATATAAAAGTCATGAGGTGAAATGTTTCTAGTAATAAAATAAAAATAAAAATTGGATTATTATAATTTAAAAAAAGAAAATATTTAAATCGAAAATTAAAAAAAAAAAAGAAAAAAAAACCGTTAGTTCCTTATTTGGAGCTACAGTGACCGTTTCTATTGCATTGCTCTGTCTCTGTGTTAGAAAGATAGATTGGTTCCTTTTGGAGAAATCATAGGAACATAATAATCAATCATTTGCCTTTTAACCTCTCTCACTCTCACTCACTTAATCTTTCTTCGATCTCCTCGACGGCTCTGCACCACCATGATGATCCTTATCGATTGAATTAACTGTTTTCGAATCTCTTGATTGAGTTTTCAAGTATTGGTTCATCTGATCCTGAGATGTTAAAGAAGATGAATCAGTAGATATGTCATCAGAAACATCTCGTCAAAGGCCTCCTTTTAAAGGCCCAAGATGGATGATTACTTTGGTTATTCTCATTACTATCGTCATCATCACAGTTTTCATTTATCATCCTCGTAATTCTCTAGCTTGTTATATGTTTTCTTCTCATGGATGTTCTTTATACAAACCCTCTTCTTTAATACCTGTAAGAGAATTAACTGATACTGAAGCTGCTGCTCATGTTGTCTTCAATGAAATTTTGAATCTTCCTTTATCTAAAATACATAATCCTAAGATTGCCTTCATGTTCTTAACACCAGCTACTCTTCCTTTTGAGCCTCTTTGGGAACTGTTCCTTCGTGTAAGATATGTTTCTTCATTGAATAAGTAAGAGTTTGTTGTATCTTGATTCTTGAAATGTTTGTTGTGTTGTTTGATTTCAGGGTCATGAGAAGAAATATTCAATTTATATTCATTCTTCTAAGAAAATTAATGTACATAAAAGCAAATATTTTGTTGGTAGAGATATTCAGAGTCAAAAGGTATATAAAAATATGAGATTTTTTTAGTATTAGTGTGATTGTTTTTGGTTGATTTGATATATGATAATGCTTGTGTAGGTTGCTTGGGGTCAGATATCTATAGTTGATGCTGAAAGAAGACTATTAGCTCATGCTCTTGTTGATCCTGATAATGAACACTTTGTATTACTTTCAGATAGGTGATTGTTTTCATTGATGTTTTTTAAGTATCTTAAGCTCTTGATAAGTGATCCTAACCTTGTCATTTTCTTAGTTGTGTTCCGCTATTCGACTTTAACTATGTCTATAATCACTTGATCTTTGCAAATCTTAGCTTCATTGATTGGTAAGTTGTATTACTTTTCCTTGAGTTTACTCATGCGTTGGTTTCTCAAGTATCTTTATCTTGTATGTTCTTTCTTTTTTCAGTTTTGAGGATCCTGGACCACATGGAAATGGTCGGTACTCACAACATATGCTTCCTGAGGTTGAAAAGAAGGATTTCAGGAAGGGCTCACAGGTATGAGTTAATGTGTTGTGTAATAAGATATCTTGTTTCTTCCTGCAAGATGTTTATCTGAGAAGTTACAAGGAGGGATTGGTCATGTTTCTATTGTAGTATGTTTCCTTCTCATTCTATTTAAGCTTCTTTGTAATAATCTTTTCCAGTGGTTTTCAATGAAGAGAAGACATGCTATAGCCGTCATGACAGACAGTCTTTATTACACAAAATTCAAGCTTTTTTGTAGGGTAAGAAACCTTTCATTTTCATACTCGGTGATCGAACTAAGTCATTGATATTGTAGCTTATTGGCATAGTGGTCATGCTGTGTGATATTCAAACAAGATCAGTCTGTTTTCAGTTCTTTATAGCTAGAGTTAATGATGTGGAAACTTAGTAACCTGGACTTGTATTGCAAGCAAGTGGTGCTAGTGGCACAGAACCGCTTCACATCTCTCTATAGATTTCTTATCTTAAGCATTGTGTAATCAAATGGTATTTTCTCTAATGGCTTATGTTTTCTCATAGCCGAACATGAAAGGACGCAACTGCTATGCCGATGAGCATTACTTCCCAACTCTTTTCAATGTCAGTATACTCCTTACTTGCATTGTCCTTATATTACTCTGAAGCCTTAAATTAGTCCTTTGCTCTCACCTTGCATGATCTCTTTGTTTCAGATGATTGATCCAGATGGAATAACAAACTGGTCTGTCACACATGTGGATTGGTCTGAGGGTAAATGGCATCCCAAAATGTACAATGCAAGACAAATTACTCCTTACCTCATCAAGAAAATCAAGGTTCCTCTTGTTTTTCTCAATCTTGTATTTTTTTCTTTTTTTGTGGTCTAAGTTTGTGGTTTTAATCTGATATATGTAGTCCATTCAACTTTCTTACCATGTCACAAGCGATTTAAAGGTATAAAACATGATTCTTCTTCTTCTTGTTACAATGATTCTTGAAAGTTCTGTTACTGATTCATAATCATTCTCTATGCAGAAAGTAACTACGGTAAAGCCATGTTTATGGCAAGGAGAAAAACGTCCATGTTATTTATTTGCTCGGAAGTTTAACCCTGAAACTCTGAACCGGTTGATGTATCTCTATCCTAACTACACCTCACTGGTTTGAAAGGCTTATCAGATTCTCTATTGTCTGGTTTGGTCTTGGTTAAGCTCTAACCAAAGAAATGCTGGGATCATTCATATTGCTGTGATTCAAAGCTGGGTTTGAGCCTGGCAGGCTGGCACAGACAAGACTAGTTTTGTCTTTTTGATTTTGGTTTTAGTTAACAAACATTAGCTTGCCAGCTTGTTACTAACAACTCTGTATTGCGATTCATCAGTATTGTTTCTTTATAAATTTTATCATTTCTACATTGATATACTTTCAAGTTTCAATATATATATATATATATTATTCTTTTGCTAATTTAGAATAATTTCTGGAAATGTAATATATGTTAATTTCCAGAAATTTCTGGAAAAATGTAAATTTAGAATAATTTAGAATAATATATATATTAGAAATGCAAGAACAACTTCTACTTACAATAATTTCATGACACAAATATTTTTCGACATGCGGTTTTGAATATACGACATCTTCATGATGGATAAGCTCTCCCCGCAACACTCGGATTTTCGACGGACGGTTCTGTAGGTACGACATCCCTTCTGATAAACAAGCTCTCCTTGCAACACGAGAGCACGACGGACGATAGTATTTGGCACATCGAAACTTCTGGAAAGTTTTTACATCTTTCAAGTTGTAATAACTACATTATCTGGGTTTAGAATCCCATACCTGTATACCTGTGGTATAGAAACTTTTAAATGTTTAACCACTTAGCCAAAACTGCTTTAACCTTTTGAACGGTTTTAAAGACAAAAAAGTTAGTAAAAAACTAAAAGGTTAGAAAGAGTAAAGTTGATTATAAATACTTTTTCTAATTTGTAATTCAGGAAACAAAAAATTCTTAACAAAAAGTCATTTTATTACATCTCAAAATTACAAATAATGGTACTAATCAAATAAATATTTTAATTTATTGTCAGATTAAAAAAAAATGGAAAAAAATGAAACCAAACCACCGAAGTCATCTATTATTAATCCAACGGTAATTGTGCCCTTGGTCTTGAGAACCAAAACGTCATAGCGTTTAGAACGATCCAACTTTTTAATCCTTATAGGTTAATCTACACCGTTCATTACTTTTCCAAAGTGAAAGATAATATAAAGGATTAATCTACACCGTCCGTTCAAATTAATCTGACAATAAAAAAAGAGCGGTAAGAGAAATCTTTAAGGTCCTAAGCCCAACGGAGAATATTGTCTCGACGAAACCCTGTTGTTGTCCGTACAATGGCGCCAAGGAAGAGTAACGCAGATGGAGGAAAGAAGGCAAAACCTGTAACAACGGCGTCGTCGAGAGTAACTCGGAGCATGGATCGTCAAACTCGTAGTCAGACTCAAAAATCCGCCACTAAACAGGTGAAGCTTCAGTCTCCGAAGAAGACGAAGAGAACTAAGTCAGCTATTGAGACTGGGAGAGCTAAGAAGGCGAAGAAGGAAAAGGAACAGCCAAAAGTTGAAGAAACCTCGAAAGCTAAGATTGTAATAGAGCACTGGTAAAATTCGATTTTTTTTGTGTGTGTTATCTATAGATTTCCTGAGAAAATGGAATGACTTGTGAGACATAAAATCTAAATTGAAGCTAAAAACCTAAATTTTAGTGTTGTTAAGACTTGTGTGAGTGTAGGAACTAGGGTTAAATTAGGGTTTCTTTTATGTTTAATTGACTCTCTGCTATATGTTTATTTTATATTCTTCTCTTGCTTTAGCTGAAGAGATGAGAAATAAGATTTGGTTCTGCTTCTTATGTCTTGTTTTCTCATGTTTATTGTTTGGTAATGTTATTGCAGTAAACAATGCAACTCATTCAAGACAAGGGCAATTCAGGTGAAGGAAGGTCTAGAGGGAGCTGTTCCTGGTGTCATGGTCACTTTGAATCCTGAAAAGGTTAATCTTTTACTGAACTCGTGAATGCTCGATACTGACAATTGTGTTAAGAGCATATTTGTCACATTATGTTTTGTAAAAAAAGTTTTCTCCATGGCTTATTCTTTATTTTGATGTGCTTGAATAGCCAAGGCGTGGTTGCTTTGAGATCCGAGAGGAAGGTGGCAAAACATTCGTCAGTCTTTTGGTAAAACTTCAATTCTAATTCTTTGAAAACATATGTTAATTTGTCTTACTTGTGTGTAAAATTTGTTGTGTCTGAGTAAGGTCTATTGTTAGTACTAATTCTCAATTTCTCATAACACTGCTTGTGTTTATATTAGTATTGTCAGTATACATAATACAATATAAAATATGTTTTTGTCTTTCTATCTAAATTTATAATTCTTTTAAAAGATTATGCTTATCTCATTATGTAGGAGATGAAACGTCCATTTGCAGCAATGAAGGCTCTTGATATGGAAGAAGTCATTGAGGATATCATAAAGAAAATTAAATGAGAGAAAGCTACAGACTACAAATAGGCTCTTCTTGTGATGAATCTGTTGTTTGTTTCTTCCTCGGCTTTAGTTAATCGATTAATCAAGTAGTATTCTATTAAGATATTCTAGAGCAATCTCAGATTTGTTAGGTTCACTTCTGTTGTTTCGGTATGAGCACTGTATGCGCAGTCTCGTAGTTTTCCAATGCATGATTGGTTTGATTGTTAGAAAAAGTATCTATGTAGTTTGTGGGATTAACTTGTATTTGCAAGGCTAGATTGATTCATCTTGTTGCTTTAAAGTAAACCAATGCAGAAGTGTTTTGTTGTTGTTGGAATCAGGCACAGTTTAGTATTCTTGGATAAAGTATGTTCTAACATACTTGGATTCAATACATTTTTTGTGTTCACTTCCAATGGCCATGTTCTCTACCTATTAAAAAAAGCTACAGAAGAAATGTTTTGAGTCTCACCTACCCAACCCATTGTTGTTTCAACCAAACACCAACTGAATCCATTAGAGTGCAGCAAAGCTTGCGAAAAATGCTAGAAAAAATACAATAAAAAAGCTCAAAACAGCCTTACAAGCATTAGATGATGTTCCAGCCTTATCAGCTTCTTCCTCATTATCGCTTGGAGCAGGAGATGGAGAATCATCCTCAGGTGTTTCTGTTGCAGGTGTAGCCTTTGAGACATGTGTATCTGCGGAATTGTTTTCATTATCTGGTCCAGGAGCTGTTGCAGTATCCATAGGAGATGGAGCTGGAGCTGGAGCCACTGAAGCATACTTAGGAGATGGAGCTGGAGTGGGAGCAACAGGTGGTGGTGGAGGTGGAGGTGGGAAAATGGCAAGGCTAAGTCCAGGAGCCACAATAGGCATAGTGATCTGGATTATAGAGAGGTTATATGGATTATGATACACAGTCTTGACATACTCAGATTTTAAAGGTGAGTTCTTCACAGCTGATCCAAAGTAAACTCTTCCTTTTAACTTAGTAACATTGAGGAAACCATTCATTTCTTCACCTAATCCAGTGGTTTGGTACAAGGTAGTGAGCAATATGCTCTTCTCATTCATCCCTTGAAGCTTAAGCTCATCATAATAGTCAAGAATCACATGAGTCATGAGGATGTCCTTGAGCTCAACTTCAGATCTGTTAGTGATGGAGCCAATGGCGTCATTGGTAACAGCAAGAATGGTTATGGTTTGGTATTTGCTAATGAGGTAAGTGAGCTGAGTCTTGATGAAGAGGTTACTCATATTGCTGAAGTTGGAATAGTTCTCAAATGCCACTGTGATGTTATCAGCTGTAACAACAGTAGAGAAGAAGAGTAAGAGGGTTAGGGAGATGAGAGAAAGAGAGGTATTGAGACTCATTCTTGTGTGTTGTTCTGTTTTGCTAAACCTCAATGGCTTCACTAGTTTGGTATTTATGGAGTTGTAGGAGAGTGGTAAAAAGGAGAAATATTAATTAAATCTGAATTAGTCCTTTAGCCAAGTCTACTATCTCTATCTTTAGAGTGTAGTAATAAGACTTGGCCTTTGAGAATTAAATTATTTTATGGCTAATTTGGTAATAATTTAGTCTTTAATATGTGTTTTATATTAATTTAAAATTATTGAGGAATATATTTTTTAATTGTTTGAAATAAAATCATTATAAATTACAAATTAGAAAAAGTCTACGAATAAAAACAGAGATATTTCGAGTAAAAATTGTTTAGAATTTAAAAACGATCTAAAACTCAGTAATAAATACATGTCAATTATTAATTTATTATGCTCACAATATATGTCGTTTTCAAAAGATTTAATTTTTTTTTGTCGATAAAAAAAACATTTAATTTTTTTTGATAAAATCAAAACATTTAATTAAAATTACACTATGTATAGTTTAGCTACTTAGGTAATAGGTACTAATCATAATAATAAATTTGGTTATTTCGTTTATAAGGCAACAAATTTTATTCATTAATTGTTAACTAAATATCAACAATTGATGTAAAAGTCTAAAAGATAACCAAACGAGCGTTGATGCTTAAACATTTTATTTATTTATTTATTTATTAGAAGATTAATCAATTTATTAGTTATTGATATTCTTGTTTATAAATAATTACCGTTTAAATTAAAATGATAATTAATAAATTAGAAAAATCATAAATAAAATGCAAGTCTTCTTGAAATGGTAAAATAGTTCTGATAAAAAGTGAAACTATAATTTATAAACTAGTTTAAAAAACTATAGTTAAGAACTCAACCAAACACCTTAGTAGTGACATTTGTTTGTTTGTATAAAACGCAGGGAAAGCTTTTCTTAATTATGCCGTTGGCCCAATTAGAGCCCAAGAGCCCATTAATAGTATTTAACAGTAATATGAAAAAGACTAGTAGTATTTATAAGCAAACTATATTTATTATTATTTTTATTAGTACTTGAAATATTGATAAAGTAGACATAATAATAATGTGGATTATGAGGAGAGATAAAAGAGTAGACTTCTCCTACCAACTGCGAAACACTTAAGCCTCACAAGCAAACTCCATCATCATCATCTTCATCTCCTTCTTCAGCTTCGTTGTTACTTTCAGTCTCAGGTTTGCTTTCATTTCATTCTCTGTTGGATCCTGTTTGTTTAAGTTTTTTAATTCGATTTGATTGTTTACTGAGTTTTCAATTCCTTGATTTGGATCCGTTTTGAATTATTTAATTTTGAATCGGATTCGATTCTCATTTGTTGCACTCTCCTTTTGTGTTGTTCGTGTTTTCACCAGCGACTGAATCGTTTCTCACCATATCATTTTGGTTTTTAGGGTTTTATAAGTCTTCCATCGAATTGTATTGCATTCTTATTTACAGATTTTGAATTTGTAGATTGCTTACCAGTCTGAGTCTCTCTATGTTTCATCTACATCAAGGAACCTTACCCTGTGAAAATGATCTGGTAATGTCACTCAAGTGGTTTGGATTATAAAAACTGATAAATTTGGAATAATACGAAGCTGTTTCATTTGCGGATCTTAGAGAAACAAGTTTTGACTATTTCATGGCACTGGAACTTGTTTGTGAAAAGCAGCTTCAAGCAAAGACCTTTTGTAGCCAAGAGTTTCAGTTGATGATCAATTGGGATGATTTAAGTTGTCCCATTTGTTTGGATTTCCCACACAATACTGTGCTTCTCCAATGTTCATCTTACGAAAATGGTTGCCGGGCTTTTGTCTGCAATACAGATCACCTTCATTCTAACTGTTTGGATCGTTTCATTACCGCCTGTGGTACAACATCACCTTTGCCTCCTGATGAACCTCGGTCAAAGGTTTTAGAAGAAAGTTGCAAACCTGTATGTCCACTATGTAGAGGAGAAGTTACTGGTTGGCTGGTTGTTGAAGAAGCTCGTGTTCGTCTTGATGATAAAAAACGTTGCTGTGAAGAAGACAGATGTAGATTTATGGGTACTTACACTGAGCTTCGCCAACATGCTCATTCAGAACATCCAGATTCACGTCCTTCAGAGATTGATCCAGCACGAAAGCTTGATTGGGAAAATTTCCAGCAATCGTCGGAAATTATCGATGTGTTGAGCACGATTCACTCAGAAGTTCCTAGAGGAGTGGTTTTAGGAGACTATGTGATCGAATATGGAGATGATGATACAGGAGATGACTTTGAGTATGTTCCTAGCAATGAAGGAAACTGGTGGACTTCTTGTATTCTGTATAAAATGTTTGATAATATAAGAAATGCCAGGAATCGAAGAAGATCAAGAATAAGCGAGAGCAGGAGAGGTAGTCGTCGCTCTAGCTATGATAACTCCAACTCTGATGACAGCTCAGTAGCATCCATAGAGTTCCCAGAGTTCAGAGTAGAAGAAATCGATGATGATTTCATCAGCACAAGTGGAGCTACCAGAAGTAGAGGCGCTATACATCAAAGGTCAGAATCATCAACTCCTCTTTGATTTACTATCTCTTACGGTTTGAATGATGAATTGCCTTATCATCTCTCGTTGTTGTGTGATATATCTGGCATAGTGGCTCAGGGTCTTGACCTGGGTTTAGTAGCTTTCTTGTGCTATATTATAGACACTGCTTCATTGATGCTATCTTCTCTCTGTTTTACAGTTCAAGAAGGCGTCGATCTCGGTTCTATGAAAATTAGGTAACTTGCCTTTTCTCTACGCTTTAGATTCAGTCAGCTGGAAATTGAAACGAATCAAATGAAGCAGACCAGACTATACATAGCCATTGTTATTTCTTTTGGACCTCTCTCTTCTTTTTATATTTTATCTTTAGGTTTTGTCTTATGACGTTACTCAGTCGCAGCCTTGTACAAAATACAAAAGCTAAACAAAAAAGGTTAATTTGTTTTGGATAGTTTAGTCTTTGTCGTTGTCTCTTCTTAATTTTACATGCATCTCTGAACAATATTATATTTAAAAGCATACTCTTATTACCAAGTACTAACACTAGGGCATAAGTAGCGGTGCAAGCCGAACTTGTAATGAAGCTTTCGCTCTGCAACGACATGTTAAACCAGGCCCATTATTGAAATTTCAGTGGCCCATTAGTGTTTTTTTATTTCTGTCACCAGTGGCCCATTTAGGTGCGAAAAACTAATCACGTACAAGTACAACAACTGATTAACTTTAAAAAAGCTTTTTTTTTTTTTAATTTCAGATCTCTTTGAATTTTGAAATAAATTTTCAAATTTATATATATACTCCAGTTTCTAATATCAAGTCTGATATTGTTTTAAAAATATGGAAACATAATATCATTACAATTACAAAAACTATGATCTTAATGTTTTGCTTTTGTTTTCAACTGCAGACCTGCAATTTAGGAACTAACCTTCACTTAAAAAAAAGAACAATTACACGACAAAAAATAACGACAAATTTTCTATTTTCCTTAAACACTTAAATAATTTTATTCAACGAACTCTTCCTCCTCCTTTCACCATGGATTCCTTCGACGCCGGAGTACGACAACCTCTATCGGGAGGCAAAATTGTTCGACAACGTCGCTCCGCCGCCAACAATACGCCGTATGACCGTCCCGCTCCGAGATTCCGAGATCCTCCCCAGCAAAACCCTAGTTGGATCTCCAGGCTCGTTTACAAACCTGCCAGCGTAATTGCTTCCGGCGCCGGGAAATTCATTTCTTCCGTCGTGTTTTCGGAGTCTTCGTCATCTTCTTCGGAGGACGAGGATTCATCTTCAGGTATGTAGAATTCATTTGAGTTTTGATAGGATTAATTTGTGGTATCGGGTTTGGAAAAAATTGATTTTTTTTTTTTGGTTTTTATTTGAAATGTGAATCTGATTTAAAGCTTATCCTTTTTTTTTTAACATTTCCTTTAATGTGGGACTTAAATAGCAGTTAAAGCATTGGTGAATGTACTGCTACTCTATTTATTTAGGTTACTTCTGATTTCTGAAGCTATATTAATTCTGAAGTTTTGATTTTTTTTTCATTTACGGATTCAATTAGGTACGACTTGTTCTCCTGCTTGATTTGCGTTGTAATGTAGTTCTGGATTGAGCAAACATGCCAGCTTTGTGTCTTATTCTTTCAAAGTGTCTTTTTTTTAATTGATCTCTTCCTTGTTTTCAGATATTGATGGTGATGAGAATGTTGAGAAGAACATTACCGATTTTACTGAAGATGAGACAATGGTAGAGTTACTAATCAGCTTATTCGTTTCGGTGATTGCTATATCATTGTAGTTTATTTGAGAGTGAATTTGATGTGTGCCTGTGTGAATAGGACCTTCTGAATGCCCAGCAACCAACTATCCAGGGACTCAGTTCTAAGCATGTAATTGAGCAGCTTCTCATGCAACAAACATTTGCAGGGTATATCTCTTTGTCTGGCTTTCTAGACATCATCCAATTCTATCCGTCTTATTATTGACATCTCTTAGCTTAAAGAGTCTCTGTGATATTTGTTTAGTGACGTAATATAAGCTGATATTATATCCTGCAAAGTGATTGATGTGTATGTTGTTTCAGGGAAGAGGGTGATAGATTAATAAATATCATCAAAGCTAGGGTTGTAGATCATCCCAGTGTTCCCGATGCTGATGAGGGGATGCATACTGACAATGGATTGACAAGTGGTATGTAACTGATGGTAGACTGTGCAAACAGACTGGATCAGTCTATGTGATAACATTTTCTCGCTTTTCTTTTTAGATGTGGATGTTGATGAAATGTCCAATAAAGCTGTCATGGAAGCAAGAAAATGGTTGGAGGAGAAGAAATCAGGATCAAGTTCGAAGTATAAAGTAAGTTCTGGAAACTCGCTTTTTAACTTTTCCATATTGTTGCAGGTATGCGCTTTTGTGTGATATCTAGTCTCTGTGCTCCTAAAACTTTTGTTCATCTTCTGATAGCTTCTCTTCATAGCATTCCGCCATTTGTAGTTTCTTTTCAATTGTGCTTTAGACAATGATCACCATCTCAGCCATTAGTCTTAATATCCAGGCAACTGAGGATCGTGCAGGATCACCTGTGGATGTGGCCAAGTCATACATGCGAGCTCGTCTGCCATGGGGATCTCCGGCTGTGAATAATTCAAAGTTTCAATCACCATCGTCAACAGGAATGCAATTTCTTAAAGAAGGAACACCCTTTCCTTATAGTGCTGGAAACTTTTCCTCGTCCAAGGTTAGAAGTTTATGTTTTCCAATATAAATGCAATGCAGTGGATCCCTTTCTTATTGTCAAATGTTGTTTGAAAGTCTGATTTTGTTTCATCTTGCTTTATGAGAAAAGTAATATCCATGTTTAACTTCTATAGTTTATGTTAGTTAATCACGAGTCATTCGTTGGGCACTATTTCCAGCTTTTCAAAAATCAAAGTTTTCTATTATATACTCTTAATGTCTCTCTCAAACTTATTCATATACATTCTGACATATGATACCAATATGCAGCTGAAAAGAAGATCCGGTTCTAATCATTCGTGGAATATTCAAGATGAAATTCGCAAAGTCAGAGCTAAAGCAACAGAGGAAATGCTTAAAAGTCCTAGTAGTGCCGCCTCCTTGGAACCTAAACAAAGTCCCTATGTTTTAGCGACTGATATGCTCAAAGGAAATGGTGCATCTTTGAATACTGATATAGGTTTTTGTTTTGTTTTTTCTTTATTCACTTGAGGAATAAACGATATGAGACGAAGATGAAAGTATTTTCCGTTCTGGTTACATGTAGTAACTCTTCTTTTTTTTCTGTTCTTTCAGTTGTACGGAATGAACAAAGCGGGGTTTTACCAAATTCAGCCATTCCTACCTCTGAACAAAATCAGGTATCAAGCACTCTTTACACTGTGTCTCTATACCAAGGAGAAACTTGCAGGTCCAGTCTTTTGTTTTATTACCTTGTGTCTTTAACTTGAATGTAGACTACAGAAGCTAATCAAGCTGATGAAGCACAAGGAGTTTTATACACTAGATCTCGTTAGTTTCTCCTTTAATCCTTTGTGTGTATTCCATCTCTCATCTTCGATTTTATATACTCTTGTCTCATGAATTTAATGTTTTCTGCTTAGATGGAGTTGTTTTGGACGAGACATTTATCTCTATACAAGGAGTCACACCATCTGAAGATGCAAATACTGCTCCTCAAAGGTTCTTTTTGCTGTGCTTATCTTGTCAACACAAATTGTACCTTGTTTTTCTTCTTGGCAGATACCTTTTTAGTATATCAATCTTCTTATGTTTCTTAATTTTATTCGACAGTGGAACCGGTGTAAATGACTTGAGTGATCAAGTAGATGGCTTCCTCCAACCTAGCTCGACTATCGGAGACCCCACAAATGGTAAGACTTTGTGTTATTAAATTCCTTTGGTGTTGGATGATGTTTAGTTGGGTTCTCATTGACTCATTATTTACTTCAGCTCCTATTAATGAAGCTGTCTTGGCTCTAGGGGCAACTTTGGATCCAACTGGGAACTTTTGTATCCCAAAAGATGTGTTTGAGACATTGAAAGAAGCTGATGAGACAGGAGCAGCACATCCTACTTCTAATGGTTTCCCATCTTCATCACCTAGGTGAATAGCACCTCTTTTAAAAAACAGACCCCTTGTTATGGCTAGTTTGACATTAGATGACATCTCTTCCGACTAAGCAAAGCCTTACTTTTTTCAGTTCACCAGTGGCTATGGAAGGTCAAACAAAACCCAAACCACCAGAAGAAACCGAGGCTTCTCAGCCTATAGCTGAAACTCTTGGTGATGATACCACATTAGGGAATGGCTTGGGTGGTGCGATTAATAATGAAAACAATGAGAGTGACTCAAGTGTGTCACATAATAGTTCAAGTACGCATGAAGAAGAGTGGCTCCCAAGAGACCAGTCTCTACCAAACTCAGCAAGTAGCAGCCCTGGTACTACCAAGGTCTTGGCTTACAGCAGAAGAGGAAGAGGTCGAGGTAGAGGAAGAGGCCGAGGAAGTCGAGGCAAAGGACGGGCCAAATAAACTATGTAAGAAGAGCTGTACACAGCAAAACCTAATGCAGTATAATGAGGTAGGATTAAGTGACATCTCTTTTAGATTTCAGTTCCACTCTGTTTGTGTTTTTATCACTTAGTTATTCTATTTAGGTTTTCTTGTGGTATTTAAATTAGGAGGATTCTTCTAGTAGACTGTAGAGTCTATCTTGAATTGTTCTTCTGACTCTGTTTTTTTGGTTCTGAATCTTTAATGTTTATGTTGTAAGTTTGAAGCTTAGTTTGGTTCCAGCTGATATAGCTTGGATTTGTTTATTACAAGACTTTTTTCTACATTGATCAAAGTCAAAAACCTGAGTAATGGGATTCGTATGAGCTGACCTGAAAAGTGAACTAAACCACATCAGCGGGTCCAGCTACGACAGTGAGGAAGCAGAAATGTAACATGACGATAGGGCTCAGTTTCTGTCTTTCTGAGTTTTGTCAAGAATTGGGCTTTTTTGTTTCGTAGACTCCTAGGCCCAAACTAGCTCTTCTATTAAATTACGGTTTGGTTTTATTCGGTTCTTATTTCTCAATCCGGATAAAACTCAATATTAACACCACCAAAACTAAACCAGAAACAAAATACCAAAACACCAACTACAATTTCAAGGGGAGATATTGAAATAAATATTTGAAAAGATTTGATTTATAATAGGATTTGAGAGGATTTGGTTAAATTTGAGTGCATTTGAAATTCTGTTAAAAAATTCTCTGAAATCTCACCTAAAAACATGAGATTTTGGTTTTTGTATTTTTAACTAAAAAATCCTCTGAAATCCCACCTGAAATTTTTAAATCAAATTCTTATATTGTTTTTAATAACAGTAGATTTCATGGTACTTTTAAAAATCAATGTTTCAATAACACTGAATTTCAATAACTATTTTAAAATTCATGTTTCAATAACACATGATTTGGTATTTTAAATCAAATCTCTCCAAAGCATATGTTACGGATCCAAGAAAAAACATAATATAAGCATGGGCTTGTCAACTTCTATTGGGCTGGGCTTTTCATCAGTCAATCAATGGGCCCTTCTTTTGGGCTAACTCACTCGATTTGCGTTCTTCGTTCCCGATTTCAACGAGTAAACAGAATACGAATCCACCACTTAATGCGAGCGAGTGTTTGTTTCTCAAGAGATCCAAATCTCTGTTAGATCCAAAGCTGTGAAATTCAGTCGATCACCTCCTCTCGTTAGATCTCGTACACTGAGGTTGGTTCTCTCTGTTAAACTTTCGACATATGACTCATATATTTCATAGACATCGATCCTCTTTTTTGAAAATCTACAAATGGTCGATGTTTTCGGCCGTTTTTTGTTTGATCTCGTTTGAAGAATGATCCGATTCTGTTGGGAATATGATTTTCATGTTTGTGCAGCTGAGTGAGACTGCGAACTATGTAAAGTTGTTTGTTACTCATCAAATCTGGAGATTTTAAAGCAAGTTTTGGCATTTTGTTTTGAATTGATCAGAAGCTTTGTTATTGTTTTGGTATTAGTTGTGGTAATTTGATGTTTATTGCTGGATGGATCTGAGGATTTTGATATGTCAATGTTCTGCACATTTTTGTTCCTCTTTGGACATTACCTATTTTTATTCTTAAATTATGATGTTTGTTCATAAATTATGGATTGAATAACAGAGAGTAGATCTTAGCTAGGAATTAAAATTTTTGAATTTTGAAACATTCTTCTTTAATTGTATGGAAATTTAAGTAGAGAGGTGTAGATTATTGCTAAGTAGTTATGAGGATATTCTTAAACTTCTTTTGTTGAATTTGCTTGAGATATGATGAGGAAGCTAGTAAGGTTATTCTACTCAGCTACCATTTCATATCTTGTTTGTTATATGTGATATGTAACTCATCACGTTTGTAATTAATTGTAAGGATGTGATCATGTGAAAGTCTGATTTTGTGTTCCTATTCTCTATTCACTTTCATATTTCTCATGTTACTGTAATACTTGTTCTTGCATGGTTCTCGTCTTTATTTGAGCTCATAAGTTTTTTTTTTTCATTTTGGTTTCTGTTTCACTTTTTTGTGTAGCACCGAAAAAGATGGACAAATCTAGTACCTTGCTTGTACACTATGACAAAGGAACTCCAGCAGTTGCCAATGAGATTAAAGAAGCTCTCCAAGGAAATGATGTTGAAGCAAAAGTTGATGCCATGAAGAAAGCTGTTATGCTTTTGCTGAATGGTGAAACCATTCCTCAGCTTTTCATAACTATAATAAGATATGTGCTGCCTTCTGAGGACCACATAATCCAAAAGCTTTTGCTGCTGTACCTGGAGTTGATTGAAAAAACAGATTCTAAGGGGAAGGTGCTACCTGAAATGATTTTGATATGCCAAAATCTTCGGAATAACCTTCAGCATCCAAATGAGTACATTCGTGGAGTGACACTGAGGTTTCTCTGCCGGTTGAAAGAGGCTGAAATAGTGGAGCCTTTGACTCCATCTGTGTTGCAAAATCTGGAGCATCGCCATCCATTTGTTCGCAGAAATGCAATTCTGGCCATCATGTCGATATATAAGCTTCCACAAGGTGAGCAACTCTTAGTGGATGCACCTGAAATGATCGAGAAAGTTCTATCAACAGAACAAGACCCATCTGCCAAGAGAAATGCATTTCTAATGCTCTTTACCTGTGCTGAAGAACGAGCAGTGAATTATCTTCTAAGCAATGTTGACAAGGTTTCAGACTGGAATGAACCACTTCAGATGGTGGTGCTGGAGTTGATTCGAAGTGTGTGTAAGACTAAACCAACAGAGAAGGGAAAATATATCAAGATTATTATTTCTCTGTTAAGTGCCACTTCTTCTGCAGTGATCTATGAATGTGCTGGGACACTGGTTTCTCTATCATCTGCCCCTACTGCTATTAGGGCTGCTGCCAATACCTACTGCCAACTTCTTCTTTCTCAGAGTGACAACAATGTGAAGCTTATTTTGCTTGATCGGTTGAATGAGCTTAAGTCATTGCACAGAGATATCATGGTTGAGTTGATAATAGATGTGCTCAGAGCACTCTCAAGCCCAAACCTTGATATTCGCAGGAAGACCCTTGACATTTCCCTTGACTTGATTACTCCTCATAATATTAATGAGGTCGTTCAAATGCTGAAGAAAGAAGTTGTGAAGACACAGAGTGGAGAGCTTGAGAAAAATGGAGAGTATAGACAAATGCTTATCCAAGCAATACATGCCTGTGCAGTTAAGTTCCCCGAAGTTGCAAGCACGGTGGTCCATCTTCTAATGGATTTCTTAGGAGATAGCAATGTGGCTTCAGCTCTTGATGTGGTTGCTTTTGTTCGAGAGATAATAGAAACAAATCCGAAGTTAAGAGTTTCAATCATAACCAGGTTATTGGACACATTCTATCAGATCCGTGCAGGGAAGGTCTGCCCTTGTGCACTTTGGATTATTGGGGAATATTGCCTATCACTTTCGGAAGTTGAGAGTGGCATTTCAACCATTAAACAATGCCTTGGCGAATTACCATTTTACTCTGTTTCTGAAGAGTCTGAGCCAACTGAGACATCAAAGAAGATTCAGCCTACCTCTTCTGCCATGGTGTCCTCTAGAAAACCAGTGATTCTTGCTGATGGAACTTATGCTACTCAAAGCGCAGCCTCTGAAATCACATTCTCCACACCTACGGTTATTCAAGGATCATTGACTTCTGGAAATTTGAGAGCTCTGCTTCTAACTGGTGATTTTTTCCTAGGAGCAGTGGTTGCTTGCACATTGACTAAACTTGTTCTGAGGTTGGAAGAGGTTCAGTCATCTAAAACTGAAGTGAACAAGTCAGTCACACAGGCTTTACTGATCATGGTTTCTATGTTGCAACTTGGGCAATCTCCTGTTTCTCCACATCCTATTGATAGTGATTCATATGAAAGGATTGTGCTGTGCATAAAATTGCTTTGCCATAGGAATGATGAGATGAAAAAGATATGGTTAGAATCCTGCCGCCAGAGTTTTGTCAAGATGATTTCTGAAAAACAGCTAAGAGAGATGGAGGAACTTAAAGCAAAGACTCAAACAACTAATGCTCAACCTGATGATCTCATTGACTTCTTCCATCTAAAGAGCCGCAAGGTGATATTACTTTATAAACTCTCCCTTCCTTCACTCCCTTTTTCTTATGAATTTGCCTTACCAATCTGTTTAGTTCTTATACATCAGTGTCTACTTTTCTACAACTCATGCTCGTTTAGTTGATAGTTTTATTTCTTTCGGTCTGTAGATCGATACTGATGACAAGTTTCTTTCAGGGAATGAGTCAACTTGAGTTGGAAGACCAGGTACAAGATGACCTAAAGCGGGCAACTGGAGAATTCACCAAGGATGAGAACGATGCTAACAAACTCAACCGCATTATTCAACTCACAGGATTTAGTGATACAGTTTACGCTGAAGCATACGTGACAGTACACCACTATGACATTGCACTCGAAGTCACCATTATCAATCGTACAAAGGAAACTCTTCAGAATCTGTGCTTAGAGTTAGCAACAATGGGTGACCTAAAACTCGTTGAGCGTCCTCAGAACTATAGTTTGGCACCTGAAACAAGCATGCATATCAAAGCAAACATCAAGGTCTCGTCCACAGAAACCGGAGTCATATTCGGAAACATCGTCTATGAGACATCAAATGTAATGGAACGAAACGTTGTGGTTCTTAACGACATACACATTGATATCATGGACTATATCTCCCCTGCTATTTGCACAGAGGTTGCTTTCAGAACCATGTGGGCAGAGTTTGAATGGGAAAACAAGGTAATTCACCAAAACCTCTTACAGTTTTTTCGGTTTTTTAACCATTTACTATTGCATTCGTCAGGTTGCTGTGAACACCACGATTCAAAACGAAAGAGAATTCCTCGACCACATTATCAAATCTACAAACATGAAGTGTCTCACTGCACTGTAAGTTCAAGTTTTTCTATTTCTTTCCCTTAGAAACTGACATCTGTTCATACTAATCAATGCTTCTTCATTTTACAGATCCGCACTAGAAGGTGAATGTGGATTCCTTGCAGCAAATTTATATGCAAAAAGTGTGTTTGGTGAAGATGCTCTTGTTAATGTGAGTATCGAAAAGCAAAACGATGGAACACTAAGTGGCTACATAAGGATAAGAAGCAAGACACAAGGGATTGCTTTAAGTCTTGGTGACAAAATCACCCTTAAACAAAATGCTAATAATAAATAAGGTTAGCTACATCTTCACAAAACTATTTATTATTATCCTATTCAAATCCATAAATGGTTAAATCCTCACATTTCTTAACCGGTATAAATACCGTTTCCATATTGATGGATTCTCACAGGCTTGAAACGTGGCTCGCAAGGTAATGCTTTTTTTTTCCTATAAAGTCGTTTTTGTTGGTTTTTCTTTTATGGATTCGAGTACAATGTTGGGAATGATAAATAATGATTTATGCATTATTAATAGTTAATGATAAAAATGTTTAATACAATTTAAAATTCAATTAAAATGATAAATCTATAATTAATATATTCCTCTTTCTGTTAAATCTTCTACCATTTATTGTCAACAAAAATTCCTGAAACAGAAAGAGAACACAAGAGAAATAAACAACGTTTATGGATCATCATCATCTTGAAAACTAGTTAAGCATAAGCAGCTCTGAGTTTGAACCATAAAATCTATATTATTCGTCCTTTTCATCCTCTTCCCTTGAACCTTACTACTTTGATCATCACTACTGTAATCATCATCATCATCATTGTTGTATTTGTCATCGTCTTCGTCAGATTCTTGCAATGCAAGTAAAGGCATGGAATTAGGGTTAATGTTGGAGTAGATGTTGAAAGAGGACAAAGATGATGATCTTCTTCTTAATTTATTAGCAATAAGTAATCTTCTCCTCTTGTTCAATGGACTCTCCACTTTCTCCAGATCCTTACTGTTGCTTGCTTCCATTAAATTCCCAAATGATTTTGATTTCCCTATGTAATGATTTGATAATCCTCTCCTGTAATTAAAAAAAAAACAAAACCTTAACCATCAGAAATCAATAGTTTTATTTTTTATTTTTTGGGGATTTAAATCGAATATATTCAAAAAATATTTTAATTATTTTATTTTTGGAATTTTGATAAAAGAAACATACTTAATAGGAAGAGAATCTTCCAAACAGGAACTGAACGAGCTAAGCCATCTTCCTTGTGATGACGAAACGGTGTCGTTTTCTTCTTCTTCTTCCTCGTTTTCGCTACTTTCTCCTATCGACGACGAACTCTCCGATAACTCCTCCGGCAGAGATCTAACACCTCTCCTTAACCCGATCCTGCTTCCATCGCTGCTACACACAGCCGTCGGTACACCTATATCCTGCTTCATAACACCGGTCCGATCTTTAACCGTACCAATTTCAAACGTAGAACCAACCAAAACCTCCATCTCTATTCTTCTAGCCTTCACCTGTTCGACCTCGATTCCACCTGTTTATCCACCAATCAAGCTCAGCTGTCATCAATCAGCTATGCGCGTAGGTTAAGAAGCTCCAATAGGCGCACGTTAAGAAGCAATAAAATGAGAGAAACAGAGACTCTCACCGATCGGATAAGAGTGAATATAAAGGATTAAAAAAAATCGTAAATACGAATACGTGTATTTATACGTGACAAGGACGTTAACGGTGACTTGACGTTAGACACGTTTTAAGATCACGTGGCAATAGTTGATTGGTTTATGTGTCGGATCTTACCCGGAGTTTTCGGGGTTATGGTCTCAAATTCGATGCTGTCTATGTACCGATAGTTCGGTGGACGTTGTTACACCCAAAACAAACTCAATCTTATCCAAACTAATTATTGAATTTTCAGTTTTTTATTAAAAAGGAAAATTAATGGATTAGTGAAACCAGATAAGATTAACTAATCGACAATGTAATTATATCTACGTGGATTTAACGTAAGCGAGTTTAATTAGGTAATTCAAAATTTTAAAAATAGTAATTATGTATTTATTATATTAAATAGCAACTTTTCTTTTTCAAGTTTGTTATTTATTTAACTATAAATAAACATATTGCTTTTTATGTGCATATCTAATTTACCATATAATTTAATTTTTTTCTAAAATTAAATTTTATACGTAAAATCGTATATGCAAAAGGATCGTTTACCATATGATTAATTAATTTCATGTCATTACGTGTCATGACATGAAACAAATGATCGCTTACGTGTCATTATTAATTAATTATTATTCCTAATTAATTATTGAATGTAACGAATCATTGAATACTTTAAGTCTTTTCTTCTTAACAAGATCACGAGCCGTGGCATGTCCACCTGACCTGAGAATAGTATAAGTCCTTCTCTGCTCAAATGGCTTGAGAGCTTACCCCAACTGTCTCTCAAGAAGAGAGTGTTGTAGTAATCTTAGTACTGTTCATGTTCTTTTAGACATGAATCTCCTAACTGATCTCCGATCTTCGTACTCTTTAGATTCTTGTATAAAAGCCAGTGATTGTTCATACCAAAGAAATGAGCAAGTGTTTGATCTGGATACGTTTTCATCCACACATCTAGATTCTGCTCAATAGCTTTGATTATTCTTAGAATCTCAACCATAAGTTGATTATCTTGGAACCTTTCTGATCTCTAGGTCTTATGTATGAACAGAACCTGACTTAGTGTTGGCTATGTACTTGAGCATACCAGCTTGAGCAGCAATCTTGGAAAAGCATATGTTTGTGCCGAGTCAAATATATATAATTTTTACTAACTAATAAAATAACATTTCTATCTCTTTTTCTCACATATTGACCATGTAAATCTAGGACCTCTTTGACCAAAACAAAAATATATGGCATCAAGGAATAATTTATTCTACTTGTTCTTTAGACAAGACTTGTCTTCACACTTTTGTAAGTTGTAGTCACCGTCCACGTAGACTCTTACCAAAGTAAAGAGACATGTCTTGATGAATAAAGACAGATGAACTTTTGTAGTGATCAAAAGGATCTCAAGCTCCTTGCAAATCTTAAGTTGAGAGTTTTGTACCACATAGTATGGTGTGGTCGTCTTTGTATACATGTTATTGCTTGTGTCTCCCATTATTTTGTTGAAATAGTAACATAGAAAATGGTCAAACAATAATATTTCATATAAAACTTTAAAGTCAATAACAAATGACAATTTGACAGAAGAAATATTAATTTAGTTGACCCTGACCTTGTCTTTAACTCACCACATAATTTTATAAATTAAATTCACATTTATTCAACACCTAACTAACCAACTCATTAAGAATCCATAGTCAACTTTACTGTCGAATACTATCCAACGGCTACCAACTCATCTGAATTAATTAAAAAACAATGAATTAAGAAAATAAAATGACGAATCTGAATTTATATTATTGGTGTGCAATTAATTTCATAACCTCTAAGGCTTTATCTAATAATACCCATATTTGTTGATAATCTAGTAATATTAAATATTGAACCAGGACTAAATTTCTCTAATTAAAAAAATTAATACAAAAAATTTACAAATCAATTACTCTAGGACCAAAAAAAAAATACAAGTCAAGCTGAGGCAAACACCAAATCATTATGGTTTGAAGAAGAAATAATCCCCTGCATCGCAGATTGGTTGTGACGGTGCTCTCCTTCGTATGTTACAATAAGCATCGTTGGATCATCTAAAGCTCGTTCCACGTGTTTCCTTGCTGGACATCCTCTAAATGTACTGCACTTGTAGTAACCACTGGATCATAACAAACAAATAAACACCGTTAGATCTATAGATCACGAACATAATCCAACGGTTGATAATACAAGGGTGTACGATAGTTACCGTGGATGAGGTGAGCCTTTGATCGGTTTTTGTCCGTACTTTCTCCACGTATACTCGTCCGGTGGAATATCGGCGATCTTTGAACTTATCGCCGGTACTCTCACGGCTCTCTTCATTCGATTTTTTTTACTAAATAAAATAATAATAAAATAAATATTAGTTAACGAATAATAGAAAAATACGCCTTAACGTGCGCTGGGTTAGCTATACTGAACAGCGTGTATTTGGGTTTTAAAAGTCAACAGTCAACTCGCAGGTCATTGTCGGGTAATCCCAAAATATGACCGAAATTTAAGCAACTAGATAGATAACCGGGAAGGTACTACTAAACCGGGAATATAATTGGTCTCATTGAATTATTAATTAATAATAATAGTCAACTAAGAGTTTAAATTTTGAAATTAAATGATGTGTAGTAGTTAACGCGACAGGTGGGTGACGTAATAATACCTTTTTTTGCAATGGCACTTGCTGTGACCGGAGCCGGAGATCTTTCCGGAGAAACTCTTGGAGTGCTCGTGCTCGAGGCATCTCTTTCTGTAAGGA
>ASXC01023987.1:0-23264 GCA_000411055.1 Leavenworthia alabamica
CTTTGATCTTTAGACTTTGGTTTCTTTGAAAAGCTTTGATCATTAGACTTTGGTTTCTTGAAAAGCTTTGATCTTTAGACTTTGGTTTCTTGAAAAGCTTTGTTCTTTAGACTTTGGTTTCTTGAAAAGCTTTGATCTTTATGGGTTTTGTAATGGTTTCTTATGGCCAGTGTTATCAGCGCATAGTGATCCTAAGTATGTAATGAAAGGAGTGACTCATGGTGCTTGTGACTATCTATTGAAACCTGTTCGTATTGAGGAGTTGAAAAACATATGGCAACATGTAGTAAGAAGTAGATTTGATAAGAATCGTGGAAGTAACAATGGCGAAAAGAGAGAAGGATCTGGTAATGAAGGTATTGGTAATTCTGATCAGAACAATGTAAGAGTTAATAGAAAACGTAAAGATCAGTATAATGAAGATGACGATGAAGAAAAAGATGATGATAATGATGATGATTCATCAGCTCAAAAGAAACAACGTGTTGTTTGGACTGTTGAGTTACATAAGAAATTTGTTGCAGCTGTTAACCAATTGGGATATGAGAGTAAGTTTCATTAGTTATCAAAACAGTTTTGGTTTTGGTTTTGATATTTTGGTTTTGTTGTGAGTGCAGAAGCTATGCCTAAGAAGATTCTTGATCTTATGAATGTTGAGAAGCTTACTAGAGAAAATGTAGCTAGTCATCTTCAGGTAACGATCAATCTTTTCATTAGCCCTGGGTGTTCGGTTTAAACGGTTCGGTTTTTTTTTGGCTTTTAAAAGTTGGTTCTGAAGTAAAACAAAAAAAAATATCGGTTTGTTCGGTTCGATTTTTGGTTTATTTGGTTCGGTTTTTGGTTTAAAAATATTTTTGAATTCATTCTGATTAACTCAAATAAACCGAATAAATCTGAAAAATCATCTTTTGGTTCGGTTTATGTGGTTTGTTCGGTTTAAACGGTTCGGTTTTTTCGGCTTTTAAAATTGGTTCCTAAGTAAAACCGAAAAATATCAGTTTTTTTGGGTTCAATTTTTGGTTTATTCGGTTTGGTTTTTGATTAAAAATATATTTTAGAATTCAATCCGATTAACTCAAATAAACCGAATAAATCTGAAAATAATCTTTCGGTTCGTTTGTTTGGTTTATTTGGTTTATTCGGGTTACTTTACACCAAATAACCCGAACCGAAACATGATTTTTTCCATTTATTCGGTTAACCGAATAAACCGAATTTTAACTAAAATGTTCCAATCGGTTTTCTTACTTGAAACCGAATAACCCAAAACCGATCCAGGGCTACTTTTTCATATCAAAAGCTTCTCTAAAACTTACTTCATTATCTTTCATGCTACAGAAATTTCGCCTATACTTGAAGAGGATAAGTGGAGTAACTAATCAACAAGCTCTTCTTGCAAACTCTGATTTACATTTCTTACAAATGAACTCATCTCTCAATGGTCTTGACGGTTTCCAACACCGTCAAGTCCCTATTGGTTCAAGTCATTTCCATGGTGGCTCTACCACAATGAGACCTTACCCTTCAAATGGGATTCTTGGTAGACTTAATACTCCTTCAAGTATCGGTCTCCGCAACCTTTCTTCTCCTCCTCAAGGAATGTTCTTACAACAAAACCAAACCGATCTTGGAAAGTTTCAACATGTCTCTGATGGAGGAAACATACTTCAAGGCTTACCAATGCCATTAGAGTTTGATCATCTTCAAACAAACAACAACAAGAACATCATCGCCGCGAATTCCATGGCTTTCCCTAACTTCATCAATGCTCCTAACAACAATCACTTGGTTCTTGAAGGACACCAAATCAACAAACGCTTAGATCATTGGTCAAATACTCATCCAACTTCACAGAACACTCATCATGAGTTTGATATCTCATCATTACAACATTCTAAACCAGACTCATTGGAATGGAACTACTCTGTACAATTCTGTGACTCAACTAATCCAGGCTTGGATACAACAAACCCTCAAGGTTTCTGTAGAAACACAGACTTTGATCCAAACACAACTACACAACATGGAGGCTTTTATGAGATGAGACAATCAGGTAACTACACTCCAACTACAGATGATATGTTAAGTAATAATCCAAAGGAAGGATTTGTAGTGAGACAGCATCAGAAGCTACAGAGTGGTGGATTCATAAATGCAGATGCTGGTTCATTAGATGATATAGTCAACTCTACAATGAAACAGGTGTGATCATTAAAGCAAAATTCTTATTATGAAGATTGTTATTATAATGAGATTGTGAATGTGACAGGAACAAAGCCAAGGAGACTTGTCTGGAGGAGATTTGGGATATGGTGGCTTTAGTTCACTAAGAACATGCTTATGAGAGAACATTTTTATCATGTTGATTGCTTTTGTTTCTTTTCTTTTCTTCAACCTTTTTTTTTTCTGTAATGAAATTGTAAACTATTTTATTTTTAACTTTTTTTTTCTTACTGGTTTCTAGTAATTTAGGACTCTAAAGAGGAATAAATATAATATAAACTTTTACTTATTTGTTAATTGTATTCTCTTGTAGTAAGTTAACTATGAAGAACCAACTCATTGACTAGAGAAAGACTATAAAGAGACAAAAAACTATGAATACATAAACATAATCTGGGAATGTAATGATTTGTGTTCTTATAAAGATGAATTATTTAGTCAAGTGTTGTGTTTACTTTTCAGGAATGAGTTTGATAAAAACATGACAGAAGAAGATTTTTACATTTAGTCATATTTTGATCATTAGAGGGTCAAACGCGGATTCAACTCATTTGACGGACTAACTCAACTTTGAAAAACTCGGTGCATATAGCCATTGCCTAGCCTGGGGCTATGCACCCAAGTTTTAAAACCAGTGCGTATAGCCATTTAAAACTTGGGCACAGAGCCACTGTTGGCAATGGCTATGCGCCCGAGTTTTAATTCATGGTGTAATAATATAAAGGTTCAAGCTTAGATGAATCTTTGGAATAAGATAACTTTAAATATGACAACAGTTTAACAAGAACAAAGTTATTAACCTAAAGGTTCCCAAATATTGTAGAAAGCAAAAAAGCAGAGCTGAGGTTCCAAAGTCTTACAAAAGGAATAATAAGTCCATACATCACCAGTTGAGCCATTTCTAAGGCAATAGCTTCTCTTCTTCTTTAGCTTCTTCCATTTCCACATCAACACTTTCACTAGCTTCTGCAATGTTCTCCTCCACCTCTCCTCCACCACATTCAGATCGACGCTGTCTCTTAACAGGTTTTGTTTCTTCAACTGAGTCCTTCATCTCAACATTGTTGGTGTCTTCTTCATGTGGCTTAGGTTGATCAGTTGTAGGAAGCCCATCAAGCATTTCATCTTCATTGCTAGCTTCCACTGGGACAGCGACATTAGCTTCAGCTTCTGGTTCTTCAGTAGGTATTGATGATGATGAGCCACCAAGTCCCTGTAACAAGAGATTTCAATAAACTGTTAAACCAACGCAGCAAAAGACATGTGAATAATTACTAAAACTGTAGATGAACACAACATACATAATGTTCCTCAGCCTGTTCATAATTCAATGCCATCTCCAGAAGCTGTACTCGCTTTTTAACAAACGCAACAAGTTTTCTCTGCATGGCCCTATACCTAAAGTAGAACATCGAGTTTACTTGGCCGCCATCAACAGAAGCATTATTCTGTGCTGCTCCCAGATTGGAGCTTCCACTACCATTATCCTCCTGCAAGCCAGCTTGTTCAGCAGCAGACACACTTACATGCCCTAAGTTCAATTCATTGAAGATAAAGTCTTGGATCCCCAACTCTCTGTCATCAACAATGGCTTGCCATCGTCCGTATCCATGTCTAAACAAGACAAGGTAAAGAAAACATGAGCAAGTAATAGAAAACAAAATAAACCATGTTGAAAGGTTCATACTTCATAACAGCACGTAACACTAATACATCATGTTCCTCCTTCCAAAATTTTCCACTTCTCAGTCCTGGGAATCTTGTAACAATGCTGGAGGGAAAAACAGGATTCATAGGATGATCTTCTACAAATTTCACCTGCCAAACCAGAGCATTTAAGAAACAAACTATTGAGTAACTCAGAGGAGGTGATAAGCTTAAGAAGAAACAAAACCACAACGAAAAGAGAATTCAGAAATGTATTCTTAGATCCTGGTTCCTAGAGATGTTTGAACATATCAAACTAGCCCTGGGCAAAAAATCCTACCCGAAGCACCAGACCTGAATCCAATCTGGAAAACACTACCCGAATCCGAATTCGAATCCGAAAAATTATTCCATTGGGTGCTACACTCCTAAACCCGATATACCAACCCGACCCGCTTACCCGAATGTCTAGCCCCTATATCAAACTATGGCCTAGAAGTAACAGATATAAACAATAGTGCTACATTTTCTATTGCATCATCTAACTCCTTAATGTATACAATAACAATAAAACACAGACACATCAATTCCAATCACCATGTGGCAACACTGTGCATTAGTTCTCAGAAATAAAAGATTACAGTGAATAGACTCACCTTCTCCCGCATTTGCAACAGAATACCAATTCTGATCAGAACATCGTCACATCTAAGTCCTTCCTTAGGCACACCATCTATAGACAAAGACCATCACAGTAATAAATTTCAGGAAAAGCAACAATCACATTTATAAAATAGCAGCAAAACAGTGAGAAGATCTGTTATCAATCACCTGGAAAGGTTGGAGAATTATCATCACCGTTTTCACTAACGTGCCTCAATACGAGTACTGCATATCTGAGGAAAACATTAAACAATCAGTTGACGAAAAACAAAAGCATTGGTCTAGAAGAGAATAGCATTAATGGTTTGACTCAATACTCCTTTATTTCTTCATAGGTCTTATTCTTAAAGCGAAAGCGAAGAACAAACTCTCTCCAATCGTGACTGCCAATTCCATACCTGCAAATTTTTTGGCCAGACGGCAAAAACTTGTAAATCATATGCAGCACAAGGCTGAAGATATATTAATGCATTGGGAGACATAATACAATTTAGACAGAATACTTTCTTGTGTCTAAAGGCCTTATCAGAAAGAAGATACCTCATCAGTGTCTTTAGAAAAGTGGCCCTTTCATTCTTACTGAAACCTAGTACTCTTAAAGATCTCCCCTCGCCTTCCATCAAAGGAGTTGGCTCCGAGTTATCTACTGAAAACAAAATCATTTAATAAACTGTGCGCAATTTTACTATCTCACTAGTTTCAGATCGATTACAAGTAAAAGAGATTCAGATAGATGATAATACCTCGAACTCTTATTCTGTACGGCCGTCTACCCATCTGAATTCCTTGTCCTGGTGCTTCAGAATTTGCATCTCCATCAGAGCTCATATCTTCCAAACCAGCAAGATTATCTTCTTCAATAGATGCTATCTATGAAAAATCGCGTAGAAGAATTAGAACAACCTTGCTGAAAGATATGTAATGATGATGGCAAACCGAAACAATGTAAATTATCAAGACCTATAGCTAATTGAGCCTCTACCAACCCCAATCAATCTATAAATTATTACCTCCACAAATTAGCTACCGAAGAAGATAAGAATGAGATGACATTAACCGAATTTATAAAGTGATAAAGAATCAGAAATGGTAAAAATCCAGCAATCAATACGATCCTATCCTACAATCGGATAAGGGAGATTAAACCTGCTTGTGGCCTCTATTCCTCTTTCCAAGAGCATTAAGCTCCCCAGCCTGGTGCAATTCAAACTTATCTTTTAACAATTCTTCCCAGTAACTTGCTCTATCAGAGGTACTTGCTGAGGATTTGCTTTCAGCAACAACTCTCTGTGCCTCTAATGCCGCAGCCTCATTTTCATCTATATACTCAAAATTTGCCACCTAAAGACAGGAAGATCACAGAATCTTTACAAGAGAAGTCATTTCCTGAGTTAATAACAGTAAATAGATACAAGAAACCTTAAATCTAAAGACCAACACCTTTAATATAATCAGGCTTCCAAAAAATATAACATATCAATAGGTTGAAATTGGCTCAATCAACATCACCACATGCATAAAATTTTTAACATAAGCCATCAGCCATGTTTACTAATTTTCATGCGGTTACTTAACTTTCCGGTGGAACGAAACAGTCAATAAACACTTTCTAAAGACTTTTCTGAAAGCAACAAAGTAAACTGGCCTAAAATGGATTGATCCTCCAACTAAGCAAGTAACAGTTTGACACAATTGTGCACATCACAAGAGATTCCATAGCCACTTACAGTCTAGTTACCGTGGAATATAGGAACACAATTAACCATAGAATCCAGTGGAGCATTTAAATCAGTAAACACTGATGCAGATAAACTAATAGAAGATGAAGAAAAGAAAGAGGTAAAGAAACCTTGAAAGCCTTTAAGAATCCATTCTCTTCTTCATCATCCACTGACACCTCCTCAGCCTCCACGAGATCACGATCAAGCAACCTGCAGAACAGAAGATGGAGACAAAAAATGAAATATTTCCATCCAAATGAAAACAATAGCTTTCATTAAAACGGAACAATAGGAAAGGGCAGAACTCCTTGTTAACCGAAAACAAAACAAGAGGAAAGGAATAAGGAGTTTATTACTTGTCTATAGCCGCATCATCATAATGAATTTTTCCAGACTTTCCTGCTTCTTCATCTTCACTAGCAAAAAGTTCCTTTGAACCATACCTGATAATGTCATCCAACTTTTCCTAAATTTCAGACAGGAAAACAAAACAAACGAAAAACTTAGTAGTGTCACATTGATAACCAAAGGTGTTCTCCTTGATGTTTCTACCTTCAAACTCCAGTATGTTTAGAAAATTGCAATCATGTGAATTAAGCAATAAAACTATACCTGGTTAATGTTTTGTGTTTTCAGTTTCCCAACAACAAGATGATCCAGAACTTTTCTTTTTAGTCAATTGCATCATCCTTTCTTCAATGCTACCTCGGTTTATGAGCCTATAAATCATCTCCTAAAGACAAATATAAGGCTAAATTCGTGAAACTAAAAATACTGGAAGTGCAAGTAGAAAGCAGTACGAGATAAAAGTTAAAACCTTATTTGTTTGGCCAAGTCGATGAGCTCTAGCCATTGCCTGACGATCAGCATGCTGATTCCAGTCACTACAGAAGCAGATAAAAAATTTCAATCATAGGTATAAAAATGTGAATATATGTAAACCAAAACTAAGTGTCATCACCTACATCGCATGCCTAGAAAATTTTCTTATTAGCAAAATAGCGGATTATATTTTTCCTGATCTTGCTGTCTTAGAACTTACATGTTCAGGAAAACAGAAACACACAAAAATTCAAAATGCCTTTTAATCACTCATCGTCACCCAGGATATTTACTTAAAGCATCCAACTCACTTGAAAATCAACATCATATTTCCAAATTCTCATGCTAACAAGCGAAAAAGCTCCTCTTACAGCTTGACACAATAGCTATGGAAAGCGTATAGACAACACTAAGAGAAGCTGATCAAACCGGTCATAAATGATTATTGTATCAGCAGTTGCAAGATTTATTCCTAAGCCACCAGCCCTTTTGGAGAGCAAAAAACAAAATCTGTTAGAGTTTTTAGCATTAAACCGATCTATGCGTATTTGTCGCTCAGCTCCGCCAACATTTCCATCAATTCGCTCATAGTTCTATTTCTAATAAAGACAAGAAAAATGAATAGAAGGATATTCCTTAATTGCATATTAAAAAATGTGATAAAAAGAGATTAGAAAAAATGCAGTTTCAAGTGCATCAGCGATGGCAATTGTAACGGCATTTCAAGAAACACAAAATTAATATTTGAAGGATTAAAGAAGTTATATTGCCAACAGAAAAAGTTATGTGTTTGTATTTCCTTAACTGCGCTTCTAACTAGGAAAAATGGAGAATTGATTCTACAATAATTAAGAGACAGTATAGATAAATAATTAAGATACCTTATAGGAACAGTAATCTTCAAGTAAGTCCAGCATGTGCTGAAACTGAGTGTAGATAAGAACTCTGTGTCCTTGCTCTTTTAGTTTGATCATCATTTTATCTAATAGTTGCATCTTTCCACAAGAGTCCACAAGTTTTCTTCGTTACAGTTAAGAAAACGTTAATGCAAAAGTTAGCACACGACTTTAATAAACGAATTCAGATGAAATTTTCTAGTCCATTTTTGGGAAATGAGATGTTACTTGAAAGCTTCATTAGCGTTGTGAGTTATTGGTTCAACACCTTCAAGAAAGTAAGGATGGCAGCAAACTTTTCGTAGTTCCATCATAATGTTATTAAGAGAAATCTGAAACAGAATTCGACCACACAAGCATCAGAAAAATAACACTAGCCTGGTTTCTACATTCTACGCCTACTATGAAGTATACAAAAAACTTACGTGAGAACCTCCTTTTTTTGTTAATACTTGATAATTACGGGTATAAATCGCTTTGTAATAATCTTTTTGCAGGCTGCTCAAATCAACACGCAAAATGAGCTCCTTTTTAGGAGGCATGTCTTTTATTACATCTTTCTTGACCCCTGCAAAAGCAATCAAAAATACGAAAAACCATGGTTAATATCATAAAATTCCAGCCGAACTTTTGAAACATACACATTAAAAGAGATGAACAAAAAAGTTTCGATTAATACTTCTGAGAAAATGTGGAGCCAACATTTTGTGCAGTCTTGAAATCTGCTCCTCTTGATAAATATCTGTGAACTACTGGAACTCTCCTAAACTTCCAAACTGAAAATATTGTGCAATCAAATAAAATGTTGGCTATATAAAATTCTGTGAAGTATATGAACTCATTTAACTGTGATATCCTTGGTTTACCTTCCCTGCATCAAGAAAATGCATGAGTATGAGAAGTTCAATCAAGTTGTTCTGTAAAGGCATCATGCAATCATCAACGCAATTAATAATGTAAGAAACCAGTGCATGATAGTATATAAGAATTTTTATTACAAACAGTAGCTATTACGCTTAGATACAACTATTAAAGTATGAACTTCAGGAATAAGGAATAAACCTGAAGTGGTGTTCCTGTCAGAAGAATACGATGGTTACTTGAATACTGTGTCAACGAGGAGAACAGATTTGGATCCTTATTTTTCAGTCGATGGCCCTCATCAACAATCTGACCCAAGAAAATTGATATGAAGTTACATATGAAAGAAATAGAGACGACTAATAGAAAGTAATGTCTCATTAGGGAACAAGAGTTACCATGCACTCCCACTTAATCGGTTTCAGAACTGATGTGTATAGCTCTATCATCTCATGTGATGTGAGGAGGACATCAAACTTGATTCTTTTTTGTTTGCCTTCGCTACTGATTTTATTATGATCTTCCGAAAAGTAAAACTCATGTTCTCTGATAACAGCTCGAGATTGCAATGAGCCAGAATACATTACCTGCTCATCAAATGACCACGAAGACCATTTCATTAACAAAAAAGAAAAAACATACCACAAAGGTAAAAATGGTACATGTATAACTACATACATACCACATTCATATGTGGAGCCCATGTGGCAAACTCTCGCTCCCAGTTTCGCAGAGTCGATAGAGGAGCAATTACCAAATGCGGGAAGAGGTTCTCTTCAAAAAGTGAAGCTAAAAGCGCAATACTTTGTATTGTTTTGCCTGTAACAGGCAAACAAAAACCTCTTACAATAGATTCCACGATCTATGTGACCACTCAGGTGGAATAAATGAATAATTACCTAACCCCATTTCATCAGCAAGGATAACATGTGTTTGCTTTGACCATGAGAACCGCAAAAAATTAAGTCCTTCCAGCTGGTATGGATACAACAAGCCTTCAACATCAGAAATCAAATAAACCATAGCATCTTTAAGTACAAAAGATTATAAACATTTATATATATCATACAGTTATATGAGTCAAAGTGATACAAATACCTTTGAGGAATTTAGGAGTATGATAAAACTGTTGGAAGTCTTTAGGATTTATTTTATGGTCAACATCTTTAATTCTGCGAGTTCTAGAATTTACATCCTTGAACCTTTGAATTTCATTCTGGAAGGTTGAGATGTCTGTTTCTGATTCCCAGTAACATTCATCGTACGATAAGTCTTTATATTTCACAAGGTATTCCACCTCACCATCTTCTTCTCTGTATAACATAAGAAATCAATGTAACTGTTACAAATCCTAAATCAGGAACAACTAAGGCAATGGTAACATGAATATACTTAAAACAAACCAAAAGCTTGGTAACATCTTATTTCTTATAGAGAGTAAATTTGGCAGAAAAAAACATCAAAAGAAGCACATATAAATAAACCTGCAGGCAAGGATCCGATCAACGGTGGTCCACTCAGGACGAATGGGAACCAAATCATCTTCATTGCTATAGATTGATTCCATTTGACTGTGAAAATTGTTAACTATGATTTCTAAACGATGATTCGACTTATAAGCCTTCTGGAGTTCCCTCTCAGGCACCCTGTGATCGGTAAAAAACTAATTTTTATCATGTTCGCAGCAAAAAAAAGCCACCAAAAACATGTGATAACTAGCAGAAGTACCAAGTGCAATGAAGGTATGATAATCCCTTCCACTTAACAAGATACTGTTTCACATAAACTAGCTTTGGTAGCTTATCAGAAGAGTCTGGTTCATTAAGTATTGTAGGACGCATTTCACAGTCAAGTATCTCATCTATCTCATTAAGAGGACTAACCTACACACATTAAAAAACAAGATCTTCCATGTAAGGAAATGAAAACACTAAACAAAATCTATGCATAATAAATCGAAAATCTTACGCATTCAGGGCATCTCCAGTTTTCAATAGAATCATCTTTAAGAGGTGGAACTAAGCATTTACTATGGAACTCATATGTACATGTATTACTCCTTATAAGATTTGTAGTTTCTCCACAAGCTTGACATGCATTTTCTTTCTGTACATTCACATTTAACAACACCATCAAAAAATATAACTTACATAGAACTAATACACTTAAAGAGACGAAGAAAACAAACCGTATCAGTTCTAACAATGACTTCATCATCATCAGAATCATCAAGGATATAAATTGGTTTCTTATTTGATCTCATACGAAGCATTTCCACTAATCTACTCATTTTCTTCACATAGAAATAGATTATATAAATAACAATCCAGTTCTGAAGCTGTGTAAGCTCTGAAAATTAGGGTTTCTATGTGATTCAACACTTTACAATCATAACTCTGATTCAGTTTAAGATTGACAAAAACCCAATTTTGGAAGATCAAAGGAGATATAAAGAAGATTCTCAACTGAGTTTCCAAATTCAAGTACTCACAACTCAAAATTAACAATTGATTCAATAAACTCATGAAAATATCAAAACTTTGAAAGACCCAAACCCAACATTTTCAAAAACTCAAAATTTGAATTTTTTTTTAATATAAGTCGAAAGCAATGTACTTGAGTCTGATTGAAGAAAAGTGAAGTGAATAACAATGTAAGAGAAGGAGATGAACCATAGAATTGTTTGAATGAAGAAGAAGTAATAGATCTCCAAAACCTGGAAAAAAAAATCAGAGAAGATTTGATTATATTTAAACTAGCCCTGGGCAAAAAATGGCACCCATTCGGGTATACCCGTACCCGATCCGAAAAATCGGATTTTGAATACGGTCAAAACCGTTTAAATTATTCTATTGGGTGCTAAATTCTCTATCTGCGGGTTTCGGGTCGGGTTCGAGTTTTATCCGAAACCCGATCGGTTATCAGAAAATCTATAACGTTACTTAGAGACGAATCTAGAGAATTCACCATATAGAAAGGAAAATGAACATTTTGATCTAGAGATTGTGAAGGTAACAACAAAGGTAGAATTCACTCATAGTTTTTACAAAGTAGTTTGCTTAGTTTAGACTTTAAGACACATTTTGAGATATAATTAATATTAATTTATAAATCTCCAATATAATTAAGTATATTATTATTTTAGAGATATATTTGTACCATAAACAATGGAAAATAAACGTAACTCCATGTGGAGAGCATTGGGCTCGAAGATTTTTGCTGGAGTTTACATAACAAGACAATCTTAGAGTCAACGGTCAACTTCATCTTCCAAATATATAATATTCAGTTTCATCGTTATGTTGCTTATATGATATATTTGTTAAATATATACGGATTCATACTACAAAACACGATGGATCTATACTGTAATAATAACTCAATTGGTTTGTGAGTTTCAATAAAAGAGTTTTTTTTTTTAAATATGAATTCTGAATAGTGTTATCTCACCAAGAAAGCAAACTATATTAAACCATTGATCCAAGATTCGAAACTATTATAAGGAAAATGTTATTGCATTAAACGTTTCATGAAAATAACATTGAGATCTGTTACAGTATATGATAAATAGTTAAAGAAAAAAAAAAGATTTCACGAGATCCCAAAAAAACGCTTACAAGCCTTTAGAAATGCTTTTCTCTTGATGTTGTTGTTGCTCTTCTTCTTCATCTGCACCTTATCTTTATCATTTTCATCTTCATCTTCTTCATTAAAAGGTAAAGGCCACGTGGCAGAGCTTTGATCATAGATTCTACAGTAACGTTCAGAAACAGACGAAGATCTTCTCATAGACATAGCAGTAGTCTTCACTGTTGAGGGAACTGTTTGTGCTGATGCAGACACTGACCTGTTCCTACTCAACCTTGGTTTGATCATTTCAACAGGTTCCAGATCAGGCTTTTGGGTCTGAGGATCAACCGGGTCGGGTTTCTCATCGGTTGAACCCATTTTGGAATAACCACCACTCATTCTATGTTCTCTGTTTTATCGTCTTCTGCTTTTTGATAATGGATGGAGTCTTAGCTAAAGTGTGTGTGGTATGTATATAAATGTGTAGAGCTGCATGAATCACGGAGTTTTAATTACCATGAGATCTGTTTAATTATTACAGCTGTTGGAGATTGTAATTAAACACTGGGCATGTGCAGTTGTCTAGTCAATGTTTGGCGTTACATATAGTATTACATACTTCGTGTATCATATAAATGTTTTAAAAATATTTAGTTGGGAGACAAAAGGGTTAGAGTAGGTTTTATTCTGTGTAAGACAAAATTTACTCATTAGAAAAATCACTAATTGTGATGAATTTATATTTTATACGATGTTTTTTTTTCAATCTCTCGTTTCAAAAAATTGTAAAAAAAAAACCATTGTTATTGTTATATAGATAAAAATTAAAATCAATGGCTCATTAATTAACAATGTATTTTATTGATTTTTATGGTTTTAATTGAAATTTTTGGTTCAAATTATTCCCGGTTAGAGAAGAGATAAACTAAAGATATTGGTCCTTTATATATATTTTGGTTCAAATTATTCCCGGTTAGAGAAGAGATAAACTAAAGATATCGGTCCTTTATATATATATTTTACCGGTTAGAAATTTTATTGATCTTTTATCACACGACCAAATTAACCGCAAAGATAAATGATATAATTCACCAGGCTAGTATTAGCGGTGTTTGAGAAGGTCGTGGCGAGTTGTTACGACGGAGGAGAATTTTAAAAAGAAACCCTAATTTTGCTGGTTTTAAACCCAAAAAAGCTACAACTCAGAAACTTGAGAAGATGAATGACACTGAACTACTCACTACTAGTGAACAGAAGATGGACGACGTTTCTACCGAAAATTTTGCAGCTGGCGGAGTTGATTCTGATTCCCACTCGTCGGATGATTCCGGCGAGTCTGATTCCGAATCAGAGGATGAAGCCGGATTGAATCAGCAGATTGAAACCCTTGAGTCGGAGCTCTCCACTAATCCTTACAACTATGATGTTTATGTCCAAGTAACAATCATCATCATGTTTCACTGTTAACTTCTTACCGTTCCATCATGTTATTGCTTGTGTGTTTTCGTGGTTAGATTTTCTCTGAATGTTTTGACTTTCTTATTTCAGTATATAAAGCTTCTCAGGAAAACAGCCAACCTTGAAAAGCTAAGACAAGCACGTGAAGCTATGAGTACCATATTTCCATTGAGTCCTTCTTTGTGGCTAGACTGGGCAAGGGACGAAGCTTCTCTAGCCTCTAGGTAAATAATAAACCATGTATTGCTCATAATCCCTTTTTTATCATAGGATTCAGATGGTTTCCTTTGATCATTATTTGTTAAGGTTCAAGCATTCACTTAATAACACACCCTCTGAAAGTTTTGATATATTTATGTCTCTTCTTCTGCAGTGACAAGGTACCTGAAATTGCAATGCTTTATGAACGGGGACTTTCTGATTATCAGGTATGTTCTCTTTTGTACTGGAAACAACAGCTGATATAAAAAGCTTTGGTAGTCGGTTATATTATTAACATATTGTTGGAAGCTTTTTTAGATAGATTGACGGAAGAAGTACTCTGATATGCTATTCGAATTGTTCTGTTAGAATTACCAAAGCTTGAATAATCTTCTATATTTTAGTATATTGCTGGACATTTCAGACTAATAAAAAGCTTATGGCTTTTCTTTTCTGCAGTCTGTATCTCTTTGGTGTGACTACTTGAATTTTTTGCAAGAATTTGATCCATCAGTTCATGGATACACATCTGATGGTATTTCAAAAATGAGGAGTCTTTTTGAACGTGCTATTCCAGCTGCAGGCTTCCATGTTACTGAAGGCAGTAGAATATGGGAAGGATATATAGAATTTGAGCAAGGCGTCTTAAAGACTATTGACGATGCTGACGTTGAGGTTAAATCATTTTCTTGATTTTGTTCATCTACGTTTTATTCACTGTAGTCTAGCATGTTTGCACGGTTTTTGTTCTAGGATGATTGCTAGACTAAGTGAATAGAAGTGCGTAGTGGGCTGCTGCACACAGTTTTCAGTGGGAAAAACTAACACCATTTTATAAACAAGAGCTAATGGTTGTATGTAAATATCCATGGTCTCTATGTTCTTAAGTAGATTTAAATCTGTCTATTTACATATGTTTATAGTTCTTTTTGGAATCATGAATATAGTTTTATTTTACAGGAGAGGAATAAGCAGATACAAAGGATTAGAAGTATATTCCACCGTCACCTGTCTGTTCCGCTAGCAAACTTGAGCTCCACCCTTAATTCTTACAAAGCTTGGGAGTTGGATCAGGGCATTGACCTTGATATTGGATCTGATGATTTGAGTAAGGTTTCTCATCAGGTTGCTGCTGCAAACAAGAAGGCACAGCAGATGTATAGTGAGCGTGCCCATCTTGAAGAACAAATATCTAAGAAAGATCTATCTGACATAGAAAAGTTTCAGGAATTCATGGTAAGTATGGTTTGCTGTGCAGTTTATATTTGTCATAGATGTTGTGTGGAAGTTGGATTGTAATATGTCTACCATCTGCGGTCATATTTTGTGAAGGATTCTGAACATGCGGGCTTGGGCATATTGTTTGCTTCTCTTCTATCTTTTTCACTTCCTTTTTTTCTCTTTTTTCGTGCCTGTAATTGGCTTTATCAAGTAAAATAAATGATCAATATGGAAACGTGATAGTTGTAATTATTTTTTTGTAGAATTATATAAAGTTTGAGAAGACTTCTGGAGATCCTACCCGAGTTCAAGCTATATATGAGCGTGCTGTGGCTGAATACCCTGTTTCAAGTGACCTGTGGGTAGACTACACCGCCTATCTAGATAGAACTTTGAAGGTTTGTTCATAACTAGTTATATAGCTTCTCTCTGGCCTTTTTTATCTATCAACTTTTCTAAAATTTTCCTTCTATGGAGGTTTTTCTTTTAATTTTTACTTGATCTCCACTACGGACATCGTGCTTCAGGTTGGAAAAGCTATAACACATGCCTATTCTAGGGCGACTAGAAGTTGCCCATGGACTGGAGATCTCTGGGCACGTTATTTGCTTGCTTTAGAGCGGGGTTGTGCATCCGAGAAAGAGATCTATGCGGTAAGTCTCAATTGTTTTATTTGAAAACAAAAGAAATGTAGTGATACTTGCCTATCATTGATTTATCTCTGTTATCTTCCTCTTACCATCTTATTTGTGTTATGCTATGAGGTTTTCAGAAAGTGTACTGAGACTAAATCGTTGCATACAGGTCTTTGAGAAGTCATTGCAGTGCACATTTTCCTCCTTTGAGGAGGTACAACTTTCTCTTTTATAATTTTTTCTTCCCATTTTCTAGGTATCCATTTCTATCCATTTTTTACTTATGAGATGTTCCTCATCAGTACCTTGATTTATACCTCACTCGGGTAGATGGCCTGAGAAGGAGAATGTTATCAACTAGGACGGTAGAGACTTTGGATTATTCCCTGATAAGGGAAGCTTTTCAGGTTTGTCTGCTTCTTTTACCATTAACAGTATCCTCAAATTCATGTTCCCTGCATTCAAGATCCTTGTAGAATGTAGTTTTTTTGGTTAATGCATTCCTTTCTTAGCATTCCATTTGAGAGGCTATATTGGTTACCTTTTTCTGTAAACATAAGTGTTGTTTTGGTTAGCTTTTCTCCTGATTTGAGCCTATTCTGAATCACTTGTTGTTAACTCAATGTTTCTTTCCTGTCAGCAAGCATCAGATTACCTAATGCCTCACATGCAAAATACGGATAGTTTGATACGTTTGCACGCTTATTGGGCTAACTTGGAACTTAATATTGGAAAAGATCTAGCTGGAGCACGAGGTGTATGGGATAGCTTTCTGAAGAAGAGGTTTGCAAGCTATATCCCTCTATATTTGATTAATTACAGATTTAAACTTGAAAAGAATCCAGGAAGATTACAGCATTTGTCAGAACAAGGCAATCTGATTCAGTATGGTTCACCTTATTTGGTTCTCTGTAGTGGTGGGATGCTAGCAGCCTGGCAAGCATACATTGATATGGAAGTGCGTTTGGGGCATATAAAGGAAGCTAGGTCCATTTACCGGAGGTGCTATACAAGAAAGTTTGACGGGACTGGCTCAGAAGTATGCACTCGACTCCCTCTTGTTTTATGTGTTACAGTAAATTTTTATATTTTTATATAATTAGGTCATTTAAAACTGAGAACACATTCTTTAGTTTCACCTGCAACTGGAACGACAGTCTATTAAATGGGAAGTAGAGAAACCATATATAGATGTGGCAACTGAAATGCAATCATTCAGAACATAGCTGGATGCTGGTTTGATCTATTCAATGAATCTATAGAGTATAGACATAAACACTATAACTTGAGTTCATTCACTTGTGTGAAATGCGTGATTGGGTAGTTGGATCTTCGAGAGAGATATGTCATGATTCATCAAATGCATTTTCTTATGTAAGATTGTCACTCTATCATGTTCTTTATAATCAGTTGGTTAGATATTTTCTGGAGTATAACGTTTGTATCATAAATCAAGCTATTGTCCATTTGCTTCGATTGGATCAAATCTCTTATTTTCTCTTGTTGAGTTTTTCTGTTTTTAATGGATGAGGAAGATTTGCATTATGTGACAATTCTTTGAAACGTGAGAGCTCTGCATAGTTGGTATCTCTAATTTCTCAATGCCTATATTAATTTCCTAAGAAGGACAATTTTCCAGGATATATGCCAAGGATGGTTGCGCTTTGAAAGGGAGCATGGGGATTTGGAAAATTATGACCATGCAGTTCAAAAGGTATTATTGTTTCCTATGTGGCATTTCTAAAAATGAAGATTGATGAATTTTACAGGTTTTGAGTTATTTTGTTAACTCTAATGTGATCGGTCTGTTAAATTAACATTTGATTCACGTCAATGTCTCTGTTCTTGGCTTTCAGTTCCCCTCTAGTTGACACTGATGTCCAGTTTTAGATACATTTCGTACTAAAGAACATGCAGAAAAATTGTGGAAGATGTAAATTATATGAGTTGTTTAATTTTTGTTCTGATAGGTTAGCCCACGCTTGGAAGAGCTACAATTGATTAGATTACAACAGGAGGCTACACCTGTCAAACCACCAGCTGGACTCAAAGAGCATAACTCACAAAAGAGTACACGTGAAAAGAGAAAAGCAGGACCAAATGCAGAAGAGTCTTTGGCTAAGCGGCAGAAGAGGAAGGGTCAAAAAGTGGGTGAAGTGGACGTAGAAGGTAAGAGTGAAACTTTACCAAACACAAAAGGCGAAAAAGCGGATAATGGAAAAGAGGCCGATGTTAATAAAGAAGAAAAAGAAGACACCAAACCACTGAAGCCAAAAGTTTATACAGACGAGTGTACAGCTTTTCTTTCAAATCTCAGTGTCAAGGTAAGTATATAGTCTTCATGTCAAATTTATTAAGACAGCTTACTGAAATAACATGTGTGAGATCTTCCGATGCAAGCTAATATTGTTGTTGACAGGCACAAGAGGAAGATATACATAAGTTTTTTAGCGATGTTGGTGGGGTTGATTCCATTCGCATTCTCCATCACAAAGACACTGGAAAACCAAGGGTCTCTCTCTGACACGCACCTTATGCATGTTTTAATAACTATACTTGTATGGTGGCGTAATATGCTTGATGCCCTTGTGTCTTGCAGGGACTGGCATATGTTGATTTTGTGGATGATGAACACCTTGCAGCAGCAATAGCAAAGAACAGAAATATGTTTCTTGGTAAGAAGATCAGTATAGCTCGGTCAAACCCAAAGAAGGGTAAAAAGGAATTCTCTAAGCGTGGAAATGGTAAGAATCTATCTCTCTTTCTGGTTTTCCTCATAATGTCGCCATGTATTGATAAATCCGTAGCTACTTTTAGTGTGAACAGTTTTAACCCTGCTATGGTTTTGCTTTCATAGAAGGCTCTGGGAGTTCAAAGGATGCATCTCAGATTTCTGAGAAGGTAAAACCAACTCTTGGTGGAGAAACTAAGGGTGAAAGGCGAAGAAATGAAGTCGAGGTGAGGGGTAAGAATACTTTTGCTGTCCCAAGAAATGTTAAACCACTCGGCTACACGACGCCCAAACCCAGCACAGATGAGACGCCAAAATCAAATGATGAGTTCAGGAATATGTTCCTTAAAAAGTGATTTGCTTGGTCCTTGTCTTCCCCAGGATACTTCGTCTTCTACTTTTCGGAAGTAATCTTATGTTGTAGAACAGTAATATTGCATCTTCTACTCTCTTTTTCAAGATAACTTAGTTATTAATTCAGTCACTAAACATAAATTTAAGTCTTTGGAGTAATGTTTCCAGTCAAATATAGTGTTTTGGGAGTAAAACAGAGACAAGGAATGAGTTTCTCCATTTTTTTAATTTAATGTTAAAAGAAAACCATAATGTCGTGTAGTCAAGCATTACCAACTACCAAGTGAATTTTACATCTCTTCTTTGAAGAGGAGCTAAAGCCCTTGTCATGAAACAATCTTTACCAATGCAAGAATTTCACTAGCACAGTTGGAATCTTTTGTCGGCATATTTATGTGTATACGTAACAAAAGAGGTCACATGTCACTATTAGTGGCAGAGCCTGTGGGGCCTCTGAAGCATCGTGATAATTTAACGGCCACAAATTTTGAAAATCCCAAAAAGCTAAAAGAAGACAATTACGAGCAAACTTATAATGCTTATTTTATTAACTTTTTGGTCTTCAACGGTTACAAACTAGTCTCTTTTTAATACCAAACGCTAAGAGCATTTCTAAACCTTAATCATTATCAAATGAAAGTTATGAAAGCAATGAAGAAGCTCAAGTTCTGGTCAAAAAAGAAGAGGAAACGTAAGCAAGATTGTTCATCACTACCTCACCATTGCTCTTGTGAGTATTCATCCGTGACGGCGGTTGAGCCCACAGCACCTCCTCTGCCGTTTTGGTTTGATGAGACTCAGAGTCTTTGTCCTCCAGAAACATCAGCATTTCCTTGGAATACTCACCAACAAGAAGAAACCATCGTTGAGACAACCCCGTTGTTGTCTCAAGTGTCAAATATTCGCATCTACCAGTCTTATCAGCAGTACATGTTGCCAAATCAAACTTGTGGCGTCCCCATTGTAGAACCAGATGCAGCTGCAGCCAAGAGATCAGTGGGAATATTTGGTTGTGTTATCGAGTTAAGTTCGAACTTAGTTCGTTGTTTCTTTCCGTGATTTAACAATAATGAAACTATACAACATCTTTGACATGTTACATGTCTCTTTGCATCTTACCATAATATTTAATCCTCAATATCATTTTTTAATTTGCGTTTGCGTTTACATGTTATATATTCAGTCATTAATTGTAAAATTCAAATAAAAAACAATTAAATCTTATTTTTATGCCGCAGTGAACAAGTTTCTTCTATTGTAGCTTTTGTCCAAATCAGCAACGCAAGTCGCAAACGCGAAAATTCTTCAATCAAAATCATTAAATAAATTTACAAAAAAATTAATAATTAAGCTGACCGAAGTACACGTGGCAAAACAGAATCTGCCCGGACGTTACAAATAAAGTAGCATAAAAAATCCGACGTGGCAAACTATTGACTAAGTTATACGCTCTAAGCTGAGCACACAACCTTCTTCTTCACTTTGCTCTCCAACTCTTCCTCTTCTCTCACAGATCTGATCACTGATCATCGCACTATGTACGGACGTGATCCATGGGGAGGTCCTTTAGAGATCAATGCAGCTGATTCTCTCACCGACGACGATCGTAGTCGAAACTTACAAGAACTCGACCGTTCAACTCTTCCACGAACACTCGACGAGACACAACAAAGCTGGTTACTAGGACCACCTGTTAAAAAGAAAAAGAAGTATGTCGATCTTGGTTGTATCTTAGTCAGTCGCAAGATCTTTATCTGGACTCTTGGAACCATTCTACTAACCTCATTTATCTCTGGTTTCATAACTATCATCGTTAAAACTGTTCCACACCATAAACATAAGCCAACACAACCTGATCATTACACACTCGCTCTTCACAAAGCTCTTATGTTCTTCAATGCTCAACGATGTAACATTTTCAGATACTTCTCAACTCATTTATATTCTTAAATCAATAATGTAATGCAAGATTTAATCATGTGTTGTTGATGATGATGTTACAGCTGGGAAACTTCCAGAGAACAATGATGTAACATGGAGACATGATTCTTGTTTAGAAGATGGTAAAGGTGATCCAGGACAATGCTATAATGATTTAGTAGGTGGCTATTATGATGCTGGAGATACTATCAAATTCAACTTCCCTATGTCTTATGCCATGACCATGTTAAGCTGGAGTGTTATTGAATACAGTTCAAAGTATAAAGTTGCTGGCGAACTCGAACATGTTAAAGGACTTATTAAATGGGGAACTGATTATTTTCTCAAGAGCTTTAATTCTAGTGCTGATATAATCTATAGTATGGTTGAACAGGTACTATTACAGGTAAATTAATCAACCTTGTTCTGTTGTAACAAGTTTGATTTTATTACAGGTCGGAAGTGGGATTACTAGTCGAGGAGAAAATTTATTACATAATGATCATTACTGTTGGATGCGTCCTGAAGACATTGATTATAAAAGACATGTGTTTCAATGTTATTCTAGTTGCTCTGATCTTGCTGGAGAAATGTCAGCTGCTTTGTCTTCTGCATCAATTGTATTCAAGGACAATAAAGATTACTCGAGAAAGCTTGTTCATGCTGCTACTACACTTCATAGGTTTGCAATGGCTATTAAAGAAAGTTACAGTAAAAATTCTAAACAAGGTAGTAAATTTTATAAGTCTAGTTTGGTTTGGGATGAGCTTATATGGGGAGGGACTTGGTTGTATTATGCTACTGGAAATGTAACATATCTTAAACAAGTTACTACTCATACTATGGCTTTGAAAGCTGGTGCCTTCTGGGATAACTCTTACTATGGTGTGTTTAGTTGGGACAATAAGCTTCCTGGTGCTCAGGTTTGTTACTCTATCAGACATCTTTAGTTCTGTTTTCTTGGGAACTCTGTTGTTAACATCCAAAATGATTGGACCGATCTGGGCTGATGCACTTACTTAATGTGTTTTTTTTATAGTTGTTGTTGACAAGGATGAGGCTGTTTGTGAGCCCTGGTTATCCATATGAAGAAATATTAAGCACATTTCATAACCAAACAGGCATAGTTATGTGTTCATACTTACCAAACTACAAAAAGTTCAACAGAACCAAAGGTTAGTTAAGTTCTATGCCACTTTACCTTAACTCAAATGTGATAAAGAGAATAATATTTTTTCTATTAGGAGGTTTGATCCAGTTGAACCATGGAGCTCCACAGCCACTACAATATGCAGCAAATGCGGCTTTCTTAGCCGCGTTATTCAGTGATTATCTAGATGCTGCTGATACTCCTGGATGGTATTGTGGTCCTCAATTCTATCATACTAATGTCTTAAGAGAGTTTTCTAGATCTCAGGTATGAAGAAACACAAACATAAGTTAATGACTTTATCTGATCTAAGACTCTGTATTTTCTTGGTAGATTGATTACATACTTGGAAAAAACCCTAGGAAGATGAGTTATGTTGTGGGTTATGGAAAACGTTATCCGAAACATGTTCATCATAGAGGAGCTTCAATTCCAAAGAAGATAAACAAAGAAAGTTGTAAAGGAGGATGGAAATGGAGAGACACTAAACAAGATAACCCAAATACAGTTGTTGGAGCTATGGTGGCTGGACCTGACAAGCATGATGGGTTTCACGATGTTCGTTCAAACTATAACTATACAGAACCAACTCTAGCTGGTAATGCTGGTCTAGTTGCTGCTCTAGTGGCTTTATCAGGAGGAGAAGAGGTTCGTGGTGGTGGTGGTATTGATAAAAACACTATGTTCTCTGCTGTACCTCCATTGTACCCTGCAACACCACCTCCTCCATCACCTTGGACTCCTTGACGAAACTAAATCTTTTGAGAATGTAATAAGTCATCTTTTTTGTCTGAATCTTTGAGAATGTAATAAGTTATCTTTTTGTCTAAAGGAAATAAACAAACTTCAATATCTTTTTTTATTTGCTTTACACCACTAAATTTACTTTATATTCCATAAATATTATTAAAATTGTTTTAGGACAAAATACCATTTAATAATTCAATTAAATTAGAAATTAGATCTAATTTTAATAAAATTATAGGTCCTAAACAATAAATAATAAACCAAAACATTATATACTAAATCATAACCTTAAATACTAAATTATAATCACTAAATCAAAAATTATAAAACCTAAATAATAAATATTAAACCCCAACACTAAATACTAAATTCTAACCATAAATACTAAACCCTAACCCCTAAATAATAAATATTAAACCCAAACATTAAATATAAACTCTAACA
>ASXC01023988.1:0-23618 GCA_000411055.1 Leavenworthia alabamica
TCCTCTCGGTAGTTCTCTCGGCTGTCTTGACCATACCTCCCGCGGGTGATCCGGACGTCGGGCGATGAACCTCATCAGAGGTGGTTAACATCTCTCTCCCAGATGGCTTTGAATCACACGGAGTGGTTCACATCAAAGGTCCAGTGACTTCATTAGGCTGTTCTAGTAACACTACTCAAGGACCAGAAAAGTCGCTTCAAGATTTGAACGTCACGGGCAAAGGCAGCCCATATTTCCTCACTGACGAGAATCGTCTAATGGGGGTTGGTTGCAACACAAAGGCGTTGATGACGGATATTGAATCAGAGATCTTGGGTTGCGAATCAAGCTGTGAAGACAACAAGAGTAGTCAACAAGTAACAACCTCGATATGTGACGGTTACAAATGTTGCCAGACGAGGATACCAGTGGAACGTCCACAAGCAGTAAGTGTCAGTATAGAGAGCTCTAATGTCACAAGAGGAGAAGGTTGCAAAGTTGCTTTCTTGACTAACAAAAGGTATTCACCGTCAAACGTTACTATACCAGAACAGTTCCATGTTGGTGGCTACGTTGTGGTAGAGTTAGGTTGGTACTTTGTTACTTCAGATTCTCGCTTTAAAAACCCTTTAGGTTGCAGAAATTTGACCCATTATGGATCTTTCAGTTCTGATACTAGTTGCCTTTGCGAGTATGGTTACTTTTCTGAGGTGAGTTACAGGAACTGTTATTGCACTCTTGGCTTCACAGGGAATGCATATCTTCGAGGGGGTTGCATAGGTAAGTGTTATTTTTTTTCCTTTTATGTATGGTCTCACCTAATAATCAGAATAAAGTCAGAGATTCATATATATATGCAGACAATGATGACTGCAAAAGACCCAATGTCTGTGAAGAAGGCACTTGTGTGAACATGCCTGGAGGCTATAGATGCGAGCCTAAGCCCGAGCCGAAGATAGACAAGGCGGCAAAATCCCTCGTGCTACAAGGTGAGTTCCAATGGCTCCTTGTATCTACCCTAGTACAAGGCAGAGCATAAAGTAATATAGTTTATGTTTTTTTGTCCGTTGTTGCAGGGGTTCTTATAGGTCTGTTGGGACTAATCTTTTTAGTTGTTGGGATATTTGGGTTGTTCATACTTATAAGGAAGCGAAGAAGGATCATCCGCAGCAAGAAGTTCTTCAAACGTAATGGAGGCTTGCTGTTAAATCAACAACTAACTCCAACAAATGATGGAAATGTAGAGATGTCGAGGATATTTAGCTCAGCAGAGTTGAAGAACGCCACAGATAACTTCAGTGAGAAGAGAGTGCTTGGGCAAGGTAGTCAAGGAACTGTGTATAAAGGGATGCTGGTGGATGGTATGATCATTGCGGTTAAAAGATCTAAAGTTATTGATGAAGATAAGCTTGAAAAGTTCATCAATGAGATAATCCTTCTATCACAGATTAATCATAGGAATATTGTGAAATTATTGGGATGTTGTCTAGAAACAGAGGTTCCAATCTTGGTTTATGAATATATTCCCAATGGAGATATGTTCAAACGCCTTCATGATGAGTCCGATGACTACAAGATGACTTGGGAAGTGCGTCTTCGTATAGCCATAGAGATTGCAGGAGCTCTTTCATACATGCACTCAGCTTCATCTTTTCCAATATACCACAGAGATATCAAGACTACAAATATCTTATTAGATGAGAAATACAGAGCCAAGGTGTCAGATTTCGGAACTTCAAGATCGGTCACCGTTGATCAAACTCATCTTACTACATTGGTTGCAGGAACTTTTGGGTACATGGATCCTGAGTACTTTTTATCTAGTCAATATACAGACAAGAGCGATGTTTACAGTTTCGGTGTTGTCTTGGTGGAGCTCATAACTGGAGAAAAACCCTTGTCTCGAATCCGGTCTGCAGAAGGAATGGGATTGGCAACTCACTTTCTAGAGGCAATGAAAGAAAACAGATTGAGTGATATTATTGATATTCGGATCAAAGAAGAAAACAACCTTGATGGATTGATAAGGGTGGCAAAACTAGCTCGAAAGTGTCTAAGCCGTAAAGGCAGGAAAAGACCAAACATGAGAGAGGTTTCAGTAGATCTAGAGAAAATCCGTTCATCACCTGATGATTTAGAAGCTCGTTTCGAAATAGACGATGAAGAGGAACATGTCATGGAGGTCAATAGAGAATGAATGATTCTCGAGGCGTGTACAAGACTGTTCTTAGTTTTATGTTCAATGTATTGTGGTTCAGTGATCTTCGTGTTTGTTATCTCTAACGGTCGTGTCTTCCCTACAGAAGTTTACAGTTTACAGTTTACAGTGTTACCGGATATAACAGTTTACAGTTTTTTTTCCGGTTAAATTAAAAATAATATAGTTCTCACTTTGAGCTCAAATAATAACATATCTTTGTCAATTGCTCCTTAACTTGATTGGTGAGAAAACCAAAAAAGTCCACCTTATCTCTCCATTAGCCATTTTGATTGGCCATTGGATGATGGATCCGTTGAATTCAAAGTTGACTTGGTTTGAGTCAAACTTACGCGTTTAGTTAAGTAGTATCATTAGAAGAAGATTTTAAAAAACTATTATTAGAAAACAAAAGAGTATGAAGATCACAAACGCTCATCAGCTCTTTTGTATGCAACTAATAATCATATCTATGTTCATCAATGGCATATCATCATCAAGAAAACCTCCAGATCTATGTAACAGAATCTGTGGAGGAATATCAATTCCTTTCCCGTTTGGTATCGGTGGGAAAGATTGCTATCTAAACCCCTGGTACGAGGTTGTCTGTAACACCACAACCTCTGTTCCGTTTCTCTCAAGGATTAACAGAGAGTTGGTGAACATATCTCTTCCAAGTATAGGACAAGAAGCCTATGGGACAGCCCTCATTAAAGGTCCCGTGCGTTCCTCTGGTTGTTCTAGTAGCAGCCAAGGACCTAGAAAATCACAGTTGAACATTGCAGGCCAAGGTAGCCCCTTTTTCTTCACTGAGAATAACCAACTTGTGGCGGTTGGTTGTAATACCAAGGCGGTTATGACAGATATACAACCGCAGATCATCGGTTGCGAGTCTAGTTGTCAGAAGAGAAACAGTAGCAGCAACAGCCAAGAAGTGAGAAACAGAATCTGTAGTGGTTATAAATGTTGCCAGACAAGGATACCAGAAGGGAATCTACAAGTAATTACTGTGAATTTAGAGGCTCCTCAAGGTAATAACACAAGAACAGGAGGAGAAGAAAGATGTGGAGTTGCGTTTTTGACGAGCGAGATATATTCACCGTCGCATCTTGCTAATCCAGAAAAACTTGATTCTGATGGATACGTTTTGGTGGAGCTAGGATGGTACTACGATTCTTCAGGACTTAACTTTTTCGAACGTTTGGGTTGTCAAAACGTGACAAATAGTTTGTACTATTTGAATACGAGTTGCTTTTGCACATACGGTAAGTTTTCAGGATTCAGCTACACGAACTGCTTTTGTAACACTGAAGACTACGAAGGAAACGCATACCTTCTAGGTGGATGTGTAGGTATGTGAATTTGATCTTCTTATTGTGTGGCTTACTTATAATCAGATCATTATTGATTATGACTCAAATTTGTAGTTAAAGATAGATGTAAAGAACAAAAGGGACACCGAAAATGTACTAAAGATCAACTATGTAAGAATATACCTGGATCGTTTAGATGTGAGCACAAGAAACCAAAGCAGCTCAAGCCAGTGATTAAAGGTGAGTCAAAGTAGCATCTACCAGTCTAGCGTTGTAACTTCTTTTTTAAGTTTTGGTTTTGTTGGTGCAGGTGTTCTTATAGGTTTGGCACTTTTGTTTCTTGTTATGGGAGTTTTCGGGTTGTACAGATACATCAATAAGCAGAAGAAGATCTATAAAAGGAAGATGTTCTTTAAACGTAACGGAGGTTTGTTGTTGAAACAACAGTTGGGAAGAAATGAAGGTAACGTAGAGACTTCGAGGATATTTAGCTCTAAAGAATTGGAAAAAGCCACAGATAAATTTAACGAAAACAGAATTCTTGGGCAAGGAGGTCAAGGTACTGTGTACAAAGGAATGTTGTCTGATGGAAGAATCATTGCTGTGAAGAAGTCAAAAGCTGTAGACCAAGACAAAGTAGAAGAGTTTATCAATGAGGTAGTTGTTCTCGCACAAATCAATCACAGAAACATTGTGAAGCTCTTAGGTTGTTGTCTCGAAACAAAAGTTCCAATCCTGGTTTACGAGTTTGTTCCTAATGGAGACTTATGCAAGCGTCTTCGTGATGAATCTGATGATTACATAATGACATGGGAAGTGCGTTTTCATATCGCAATGGAGATAGCAGGAGCGCTTTCATACTTGCATTCAGCTGCATCGTTTCCTATATACCATAGAGATATCAAGACAACCAATATACTACTAGATGAGAAATATCAGGCTAAGGTGTCTGATTTCGGAACTTCAAGATCGGTAACTATTGATCAAACTCACTTGACAACTCAAGTTGCAGGTACTTTTGGGTACGTGGATCCAGAGTACTTTCAATCAAGCAAGTTTACTGATAAAAGTGATGTTTATAGTTTTGGAGTTGTTCTTGTGGAGCTCTTAACCGGAGAAAAACCGTCATCTAATGTCTGGTCTGAAGAAAACAAGGGCTTTGCAGCTCATTTTGTTGAGGCAGTGAAAGAGAACAGAGTTCTTGACATAGTTGATGATCGGATCAAAGATGAATGCAATTTGAACCAAGTGATGTCAATGGCAAAACTCGCTAGAAGGTGTTTAAATCGAAAAGGGAAGAAAAGACCAAACATGAGAGAGGTTTCAGTTGAGCTGGAGATGATGGGTTCATCATCATATGATTCAGGGATTCATATCGAGGATGACGAAGAGGATCAACCTTTTGACGAGACTTGGGATGTTGGTATGACTGCTCCAGCCTCTATGTTTCATAGAACATCATCCCCAACCTCTGATGTTGAGCCTCTAGTTCCTCTAAGAACATGGTGATGATCAACTCAAAACATTGCATACTTATACTCCACTTCATATCTAATGAAAAAAATGAATAATCTTTCGATTATGAATCTCTGGTTTTTGTTCACCATGTAACAAATAATACACACAAATTGCATTATAGAATCAACAAAAAAAAAGAATGTTTAAATTAATGGTGGTAACACTTTAAAAGAATTTGAGTTTGCTCCCTTTGGATAAAGCTTGGACATGTTGTAATTGACAAAATACCTTGTCTTTCCCAGTCAAGCCATAGCAGGATGAGTGGGTAGGGCTTAAAGTGACTGCAAAATATAGATAAACAGTGCAAAGGAAGGCTAAAAGAGACAATGCAGTTAAAAGATATCGATGCCTTTGAATAATGGTGGAGCAGCTACCCAACTCTCCCCACTGCTTCTTCATAGACTGTCCTCTCCTTAATGGTGAAGATACAATCCCATCCAGAACCATGGCTAAAGATACCAACCTGTAAATTGACACATCACAGCTCCGCTCTTAAGATGGAAGATGATAGGATAGGCCATGATGATCTTTATAGATGGAATTTAGCTAGGAGGATCACATCTGACTCTTGCAGCTTCCAGAGGTTGTTTACAAAACACGTGTATAAAAAAGATCTAATATAAACGAAAATATAACTTGTCTTTTGATTCACAATCCATATCAAAAAATATTATACAAGTCTTACCTCAAATGAGAAAAAAAAATATTGTATATATTCAAATGATAATAAAGTATGAAATTTTACAAATTTCTAATGAGAGAAACACAGTTATGAAAGAGTTTGATGTTCTGTAGTTATGTTTTCGATTATTCAATCATTTAAATATAATATTTTTCACTGCTGGTCTCTTCATCTGGTCACTTGTTGCTCCGATTCTGTTCCCTGACCGTGAGTTCTGAGAAACTGGGATAGGTTTGTACATAAACCAACATGTATCTCAATCGTTTTGTATATCGTTGTGTTTTTACACAGAGCACAAGAAATAAGCAATGTTGGTGCTCAAAGTATTTTACATAGTCTCTCTCACTTAAGATTTTATCTGGGAAACAAAAGAAGTTTGTCATACTCTCTGCCATGCATCTCCCTCTTCATCATACTCCGAGTTGCATTTCACTCAGCAGCAGCAGCAGCCTGTTCAACACATGTTTCAATTACTGATTGGATTTAGCAATAAACCATTCCTATATTACTTACAGAACCTTTAGGTGTGTTTACTACCAACTCCATAATGAAAATATTAAAATAGTTGAAGATTAAATGGAGTTTCATTATTAACCTGGTTAAGAGGATTATCTGGTGATTTCTTCCACATCTTCCAAATCAAGTCTTTATACTGAGTGTGAGTAAGACCTGGTTTCTCCTCCTTGAGTCTTGGAAGTTCAACTTCTTCAAAGGCCTATACCATAATCATAACAACAACTTAGCATAACAGATTCACCATGATCAATCTATCGAGAAACAATTATCATTACATTTCAACTACAGAGACTCTCCTAATTTATATATAAGAGCTTCAAAAGTTCAAACTAGGACTCTTAATCATACAAGAACTCAGCTTGTCAGCTAAATGTGGTCCACACAACAACTAATTTCTCCTACAACTCAGCTCAGGACAAAGATACTATACACTATAACCGAATTAAGAATGTTACAAAATCATCAAACACAAATCTATGAATTTAAAGTCAATCAGCATCAGAATATAAGGGATGATGATGACCTTAAACGAAGCCTTGAGCCTTTTCTCCGGATGTCGATCAACCGGGAGGTTATCGGTAACGGTAATCCGTGCGAGCGCCTCGTCAACGCTATGAGCCTCGATGAGTGAGTCATCGCGATTGGTATTTGTAACCAACACCATCTTTTCGTACTCCTCTTCAGCTGCCATGCGAGTCTGTTTTTTCTTAGAATCTTCAGCTTTCTTAGCAAGTGAGACCTGCTCCTCCTCCCGTCTTCTAATAAGCTCCGCCTCTGTTACCTTAGGGATCGGCACAGATACACGATTCGCCTTTTTGTCCGGCTTTTTCAATGCTTTCTCCAGCTCCTTCTCCTCCTGTTCAGCCAAACGTTTCGCCTCCGCTTTCTTTGCCGCTGTCTCCGCCTTCTTCTCTGCCTCTTCCTCCCGCTTCTTCGCCGCCTTTGATTTCGGACCCTCAGCTTCGCGCCAGTATTGTTCCTCCTTCTCCCGATTCTGGCGATCCTTCTGCTCAGCCTCGGCGGCGTTCTTCCTGGATTTGGCCACCTCTGCCTTGCTGTTCACACCCATCTTCTTCGGCATATTCGCTCGCTAGGATTGATTGATCTCTTCCTCGATTTCAACCCCTCCCAAGTAATTGAGCTTATGTTTTTATTTATTAAATTTATGGGGTTGATTGTAAGCAGAAGGAAAATATTAAGGGTAGATCCACAATTTAGCATAAAGTCCGAAAGAAGAGTTCGAAACAATTTAACTGACGATAGAAACGTCACGCTGTTTTATCACAGAAACAGTAAACGGCAACTAGATATTTAGTTGGGTATAACTCCTTCCCTTGTCCAATATTTCGAGAGCTTTACGGGTCAACCAACGTTTATCCCTAAAAGCCCTAAAAGAGTAAAGTTTTGATAGATTTTGGTAATTTAATCACCAAATTTGAAATATTCTAAATTAGCATAAGCATAACTTTAGTTGGTGAGATGCATTCTCAGACTAAAATGAATTCATTTGAAACATCACATCACATTACTCTTTAATGCGACGGTTACTATTTTAGCCATAGTTGCAGTCTTACAGAACAAACCATGAATGTAGTAATGACATTGGAATCCTTTAGAAGAATTTGGACTTTTAGGACTTAGATGAGGCTGAGCATGGACATTAGGGGAGTCTAAAGAAATGATTTATACGATAATTACGACTGAGATATCACTTCACCAGAGGACAAAAGACACGTGTCAAGTTTTATGTCGATTACGTACTTGAAGTTGAACAATTCTAATTGGTTTCTCTTTGATGTGGATGGTACGAACTACGAAGTAACTACAAAACTCAGGCAAGAACTAAATTCTTCTCGCTATTATTACGTCTCAGAAACAATTATTTAAAAAAAAATTTAAACAGAGAGCATTTAAAGAGAAAAGAATGGTGTCACGTGCAAAACCAAACTGCCACCTCTTCTCAATCTCTCACCCTAAAGTTAAATTCTTTTTGACTAAAAGGTTTTTGAATAGACAGGTTTACGGAAGTGGAGAGTTAGTAAAAACTTTAGTGCTCCGGTCTGTGTTCAAGTTTTGGCGTCTCTTTTCAAATCACAAAAACAATTTACGAGATGTGATTGTTTGTATAGTTTTTATAAAGATGTTAGTTTTCGTCTCTTTCTTCTAAGTCTTTTGCTTTTGATACTCTAGTGCAAGTTGTGAGTCTTCTTTAAACGATAATTTATTGCCGACCAAAGAAGAAAAAAACAGGTCTTTGGTAGATTCTCTCTGGGATTTGATATGGGTTTGTGTTATTCGAAAAGTGATAAGACCTCAAGGAAGGAAACTGGAGCAACAAGCGCCGTCACTACTACGGTGGAGAGACAATGCTCTGGGCGGCGGCGGAGGCCAAGAGATTTAAATATTGGTGACGTAATCGATGAGATCGGTGGTCGGATTGTTGGTAATGGTTCAAGTGAAATTGCTTGTCTTTACACACAACAAGGCAAAAAGGGAACTAACCAAGATGCCATGCTTGTCTGGGAGGTTCGTCTCTCACTTCTCTTAGGACCCTATTGATTCCACTCTAATGAAATGTGTGATTGTTTGATATTAGAAGCTTCTGTCATGGTTCATTAATTGAAGAAATCTTATTGCTTTCTCTAGTTTTGTTGTTCATATCATGATCATCTTGAAGCAACCTTAGTTCCTTTTCTAAGTATCTTCATCTTGTTCAACTTCATTTTCAGAATTTTTGTTCAAGAAGCGATACAGTGTTATGTGGAGTATTTGATGGACATGGTCCATTTGGTCATATGGTTGCAAAGAGAGTCCGAGATATGTTACCTTTCACATTATCAACTCAACTGAAAACAACCTCAGGGACCCAACAAAGTAGCTCCAAGAGTGTCCTCGAGTCTACTACTTGCGTCGATGAAGAACAATGGTGTGAGTTTCAGCCAGGTTACAAAGACGAAAAGCTACTTCCTGAGATGTATCTCCCTCTTAAACATGCTTTGCTGAAGAGTTGTCAACTAATGGATATAGATTTAAAAATGCATCCAACCATCAATTGTTTCTGCAGCGGAACAACTTCTGTTACAGTTATCAAACAGGTACAGTCTGGTTCATTGGCTCTGTACTTTAACTGCTCTGACTGGTTTGGTATGTATATTTATTCCTTTACAGGGTAAGGATCTGGTGGTGGGGAATATTGGTGACTCCAGAGCTGTTCTTGCCACAAGAGACCTAGACGATGCTTTGATTGCTATACAGTTAACTATAGACTTAAAACCCGATTTGCCAAGTATGTAGTGTAGTCTCTTTTTTATGTTGTCACTATTGATCATCTTGATAACACAACAAAGTGGCTTTCTTATCTCTGTACTTACTCTACTTCAGATGAATCAGCAAGAATTCAGAAGTGTAAAGGCAGAGTCTTTGCTTTACAAGACGAGCCTGAGGTTGCGCGTGTGTGGCTACCAAACAGAGATTCACCTGGCTTAGCAATGGCTCGAGCTTTTGGGGACTTCTGTCTTAAAGATTACGGTCTAATCTCGGTTCCAGATATCAACTACCATCGCCTAACTGAAAGAGATCAGTTTATTATTCTAGCCACAGATGGGGTATATTTATCTTCTTATTCTTCTCACGAGTTTTCATCGGAATCTTTGGAGCTAAAGTGTATATTATTCTAGGTATGGGATGTTTTATCAAACAAAGAAGCTGTTGAAGTTGTGGCTTCAGCTCCTAGTCGGAACACTGCAGCTCGTGCTCTAGTCGACACAGCAGTTCGAGCTTGGAGGCTCAAGTATCCTACTTCTAAGAACGATGATTGTGCAGTAGTGTGTCTCTTTCTTGAAGATACCTCAGCAGCAGCATCCGTGGAAGTCTCAGAAACCGTTAATCATTCATATAGAGAGTCTAAAGAGAGTGACATTATCACATCAAGCAAAGATTGTGACAAGAAGGAAGAGACTTCAACAGGAACAGACGAGATTGTACCGGCTTGGGAGATAAAAGAAGAAAAGATGCCTGAGAGTTGCAGGATTGACTCCAAGAAGACAACACTTGCTGAGTGTATATTGGTTAAAGATGATGAAGAGTGGTCAGCGTTGGAAGGATTGACTAGAGTTAACAGTCTTCTGAGCATTCCAAGGTTCTTCTCTGGTGAGCTAAGATCAAGTAGCTGGAGAAAATGGTTGTGAATCAAACAAATACAATCATTGATTTTCATTTCATGATTGGTTATCTTTCCAGTGATGACATGAAAATCTGTGTTAAAACAAATATCACATGTTCATTGTTTCATATAGACAAATCAGATAAGTTTTTGTTAAATCTTTATGAAGACATCAAATTGAGAAAACTGCACACAATGTATATACTTCTTCCAACAGCATCAGGAGATAGACAATTGCAAAAAAGGGTCACACAAAAGACCAGATCATACAGAACTCATCCCTGTGGGTCAATCCTGTGCCAAAAACACAAAACCAATATGTAAATCAACCAAATACATTAAATCACTCAAAGTAAACTAAATCATTTCAAGTAACTCAACCTGATCTTCCCTTGGTTTTTCAACCTCATCATTGCTATTATAAAACTTAAGTGCAAGAGAAGTAACACTACCCAAGGCTCCGAGTACTGCAAGGAGTGTTGGCCAGTAGGTAACATAAGACGTAAGGCTGCTATCCAATTGCTGCAATAAGAAACAACAAAGAGAGGAGATAAACAAGTCTTTATTTTGTCTTATTTTCTAGGCCAATTGATTCACCAAAATAATTTCTTGAAATATTAAAGAGCTAAAACTATACATACCTTTACGTCAGAGGCACTAGCATCCACACGGCAGTCAAGATTATCCTGCATAAAAGAAATATCAGATTTGTTGATCAGGAATTCAGAATCAAGGCAGTGAGAAAAAGAGAAAACAATGAAAAGGTGATGATGTACGATAAGCCTTGTCTGTGAGCCAATCTCTTCACTGATAGCTCGAGCGAGGTGTCCTGTACTTACGACTGTTTCCTTCAACTTCTCAAGTGCTTCATCTTGTCCTACTTGCAGCAAAAAAAGAAGAACATACTCTCATAGAGAAACTAATACAGAAGTCAGCATCTATATTATGTTCACTAAGATTAAAAAACACAGCTTGCCTCTCATAACTTCTCTTTGAACGTTAACATGTTCTTGGTTGTTTATGCCCATAACTCTGCTTCTGATATCATCAACTGTCTCCAAACAGCTTGCTATATTGCCAAAATTTGACATGTTCATAACAGAGGCCATCCGATGTGCTTTTGATTTCAAATTGGCAATCATATCCTTGCGCCGGTTTATCTTTTTCTCTGAACTGTGTAAGGAAGGAAAAGTTCAGATTGATTAAAAGAAGAAAAAAAAATCCATTCAGTGATAAACAAACATTATAAACTTGCAAAATTATCTTGTTTACATAAGTTTTCCAGGATTGTTAGCAAGAAGAGACTGCAGATCATCTAGTTGGGTTGCCAACATCCTGATTTTTCTTCGCAATTCCGAAGCATGACGTTGAGCATCATACCCTCTTTCAGCCACTGTATCTCTTTCTGATATCATTTCATTTATCACCTTTGAGAGCTCTAAAGCCACATTGTATTTTGTCATCCATGAATCCGACGACGACGAAGCCATTGACCTGCTTCCTCTATAATCAAAAACTAAAAGAAAAACTAATGGAAGCAGATAACTTGATCAAGGATGTATATGAAAGCTTCAACAACAATAAAAATCCAACTATGTTACAAGTTTTATTAAACCATCATTTTCATGGAGAAAGAGATTGGTTTCTCTGTCGAAAGACTAAATCTTTATATGAAGATGTCTTGAGAAGGTGGAATGTAGAAAAAGTTAATGGTTTTAACAAAGTCAAAGTAGAGATTAGAAACAGTAAGCATATATATATGAAGTACCAAATAAGTAATTTTCTCCCACAGTGTTCTTCTTATAGCTTGAACTCAGACAGGTTTCTTCGTGAGAGATCTATTACAGATACATTTATGTTTCTGCATTTTACTTATCTTTATGAAGATAGCGATCTGTGAAAACTGCACACATTATATATATATTATTTCTCAAAGGTTCTTGTAACAGAAGAGGTATCAGCGGAATGAAAAGTTGAAGCACAAATGCATAAGTAAGAGATATAAGGCTGCGAGACCATTTTTAATAATGGCATTACAAATACTTAACTAGCAGCCATATTACAACAGCTAGACCAACGATCCCGAGTACTGACAAGAGCATTGACATGCAAGAACAACCACTTTTCATATTCTTGTTCATGACAGCAAGGTTCTTCTGCACTCTCTGTAATAAGAAACACAAACACCGTTAGTTACTCATTAGGTTAGTATAATGTGCTTCTGTGGTTGAGCAAACACCAAACATATCACCATTCATTTCATGGCTTGACTAACTTAAGCCACTGAATCACCATACTAGTTTGTTGAAGTATATAAAAGGTAAGATATATTACCCGCAAGCGAGAGTCAGTAACATCCACATGGTAGTCTAAGTCATCCTGCATAAAGGAAAATCACAGACTTGGTAAGACCAGGAAACCCAAATCAAGGCAGTAAAATTAAAATGTGATAACATACGATAAGCCTCGTCTGCAAACCAAGCTCCTCATTCACAGCCAGAGCGATGTGTTTTGTACTCATGACTGTTTCCTCCAACTGCTCAAGTCCTTCATCTTGTTCTACTCGCAGAAAAAAAAAACCCACAATCGAAAGATTAATACAGAAGTCAACATCTCTATAATGTTTACTAAAACAAAGAAGAGCTTACCTCTCATAACTTGTCGTTGGAACCCAACAATTCCTTGGTTATCCATGCCAGTAACTTTGCTCATGGAATCATCCGGCTTTATTTCTGGTCCAAGCAAGCTGTCTCTATTGGCAAAGTTTGTCATGTTCAAAGCATTGGCCATCTGGTTAGCTCTTGACCTCAAATTCCCTACCATATCCTTGCGCCGATTCATCTCTTTCTCTGAACTGTTTCAGAGTAAGTTAATTGTTAAGATGGAAGGAGATCTGATTAACACTAAAATTAGATGTCTCCAGCTTATAGCTTTAAAGCAATCAAGATAAGACTTAAAAAGTCTTACATAGGTTTTCCATGAATTTTAGCAAGAAGAGAGTGTAGACTCTCTAATCGAGTTCCGAAAATGGTGATCTTTCTTCTAATAGCTGAAGAACGACGTTGAGCATCAGGGCCTGTTAAAGCTGATAAACTTCTTTCAGATATCATTCCATTGATCTCCTCAGAGAGTTTTAAAGCCTCGTTATATTCTCTCATCCATGAATCCGAAGAAGACGCCATTGATCTGATTCCTATATTACAAATCAAACACTAATCAAAGCCAATACCAACTACTACATCTCACCTTCAGAAAATTTTGAACTTGATCAAGGATTTATATACAAGATGCAACAACAACAATAACAAAGATCCAACTAGGCTTACAAGCAACAAAAAAATAACGCCTTTTGAAAATCAGTAACATAGTTCATAATTGGGGAAGATCGGATCGGAGCCATTCAGCAACATCTAAATCCTCCACTAGGATTGATATAATTAACATCGTTAAGAGAATTGAATTGCTTACCAAGAAATTTCTCAAGCCTTTGATTAAACCTTAATTTCAACGAGCTCGTGAATCGGAGAAAAAAGGAGTCGTCGACCTGTTAACCTGGAAAGAAGAGATAATCAATGATTAACCTGAAAGCTAAATTAACAAAGTTTTGGGTTCATAAATGATTTAAGAAAGCATTGGTTAAATAACAGAAAATATATATAAATGAAGGACCAAATAACTATTTTTGGAAATTTCGACCCATTCATTATAATGGATCTATCCATTTTGATTACCCTTGTATGGTCGACATAAATTAAAATGCATATTTAGGGTCATTATAATGGATCTATCCATTCTTAATTAATTTTTGGATCTGATGATATTGAGAATTCAGTCGCATTTAATGTAAACAGTATAACATAAGCTACAATGACATGATTCCATACTTCTCACATACTCCCAACTTTTTTATTGCATCATCTTAGCCGTCCATTTTTTTAAAGATCTCCATCTTTCGAAAGATGTACGGCTATCGTCTTTTTTTTGTTTTGTAAGAACCGAGTCAAACGGACACGAAGGATTTTGTATTTTCTATTACAATACAAAATCTGACAATTTGGTCAATTTTTTATACATTTTTCTTTTCCACTATTTCTTTAAACAGATATTTTTTTTTTCAAGGAACGAGGAAACCAAGATTAGAGAAAAAGTGAGAGAAATAAAGATTAGGGTTTTGATGTATGTATGAGATTTGAATAAAGAGGAGATGTTTTCGATTGTTGCTAATTCTTCTCACAATCCTTCGTAGATTTTACTTGCTTCACTTGTCAAAGCTCCATATTTTTGCTCGGTGGTATTGTTCTTTCTGCTTTTGATTTTTTTCTTAAAGCATTAGTCTTTTTTATGAAGCTATGTTTAGTGATGTGATAAGTCGGAATCTTCAAATCGAGCTAGTGGGTTTTGTTTTTCATGAATTACTTGTATTGATGTTTTGGATAATTGATGAAAGGTTGCTGATAGAAAAGTTTCCATTTTTGGATGCAAATACATGTTTTTGGAATTTTCTGATTAGATTATTTATTTTACAATCATATCTGCAGAACCTCTGTTTTTATTTATTAGTATGAAGGACTCTAATAGATTCTGGAGGATTCACTTATTCTCTATTGCTTTCATTTCAGCTTAAATATTTGCGAGGTGAGGTTTTGGAGCAATCTCTGAAGCAATTTTGCATCTCAAAAGTGTTAGAAGTGTTTCACTATAGGTCATGTATGTCATATTGATTCTTCTTACTGGTAAATAACTTGAAGGACTGTTGTTGTTGTTGTTGTTGTTGTTGTTGTTGTTGTTGTTGTTGTTGTGATGGATAGAAACAGACCAGTGCATCCTTTCCAGCAACATCCCATGGAACCTGGATATGTGATTGAGTCTGCCCCTCAAGCATTTATGCCTGAGCAAATGGGCATCACGAATCCAAATGTCCGACCTCCTAATTCTAATGCTTCAGAAGTTAAGCCGGGGCTTCATTTCTCCTTTCAAACAGGAGAGGAATTTTCTCTTGAGTTTCTGCGCGATCGGGTGATTTCTCAAAGGTCTGCAATTCCCAATTCAGCTAGAGATATGAATTATAACACAGCTTATAATGGGCACCCAGGGTCTGAATTTGGTTCAGATGTTTCAAGGTTGGGCATGGTGGGAAATGGTATGAGGCAATCTGAGATGATGAATCCTTCGGTTCATGAGTTTGGAAATAAACTTGGGCACATACATTCAGCACCAGAAGCTTCATTATGTCAAGATCAAAGGTTAGGAAGTTTTCATGGATATGCATCTTCTTCAGCCTCTGGTAGTGTAACAGCAAGGGTTAAAGTCCTTTGTAGCTTTGGTGGGAAAATACTTCCACGCCCAGGTGATTCAAAGCTTAGATATGTTGGAGGTGAAACACACATTATTTCCATAAGAAAGGACATATCTTGGCTGGAGCTCAGGCAAAAAGTTCTGGAAATCTACTACCGGACTCATGTTGTTAAGTATCAACTTCCTGGTGAAGATCTTGACGCCTTGGTCTCTGTCTCATGTGATGAAGATCTCCAGAATATGATGGAGGAATATAATGAGATGGAAACCCGTGGGGGTTCGCAAAAGCTTAGAATGTTTCTTTTCTCTGTCAGTGATTTGGATGGTTCTCTTCTGGGGGTTGACAAAAATGATGTTGATTCTGAGTTCCAGTATGTTGTAGCTGTAAATGACATGGACATTGGATCAAGAAGCAACTCAACCCTTAATGGATTGGACAGCTCTTCTGCGAACAATTTAGCTGAGCTGGATATCAGGCACGCCGAGGGAATCAATGGTGTTGCCCCTGCACAATTAACAGGGGCTGATTTCCAACAATCATCTTTACAGTATTCTGACTCTGCTCCACCAAGCTCCTTGCTTCAGTATCCTCAATCTATTCCACACAATGCTGCATTTCAGTTTCAGCAAGCTGTTCCGCCAAATTCTACTCTTCAGTATGCCCAGTCCATTCCACCAAGTTCTTCCATTCAGTATCCTCAATCTATTCTACCAAGTTCCACTCTTCAGTATCCACAATCGATCTCCCCCAACTCATATGGAATGTACTCACAATATTATGGAGAAAGAGAGCAATTTCCTATGCATCATCATGATCTCAGTTCTCCAAATTACCCTTTCCCCATGCCTTTCCAAGGGCAGCCTTACCCTCACCCTGGCATCACACAGCAAAATGTTCCAGTGCAAGTAGAGGAGCCAAACATAAAACCTGAGATGAAAGCTCGTGAGCATGTAGAACCTGAAAACCGTCAAATGTTGTCAAATGATCACCAGAACCATCCTCAAGCGGATGATACTGAGGTTAAGAATCACTGTGAAGTGCGTGAGGCGCCAGTTGCAACAACTGTACCTGGCCAGGATAGTGCACATATGCTGCCCCCACGAAGAGACACACGGCAGAACAATCCTGTGAAACCTTCTACCTATCGTGATGCTGTTATTGCTGAGCAGGTTCCTGTATCGGGTGAAGATGATCAGCTTTCAACATCAAGTGGTACATGTGGTATTGTACATACGGACTCTGAGTCAAATCTAATCGATCTTGATTATCCAGAACCTTTACAGCCCACACGGAGGGTATATCGTTCGGAGAGGATACCTCGTGAACAGTTAGAAATGCTAAACCGCTTATCAAAGTCAGATGACTCGCTAGGTTCTCAGTTTTTAATGTCTCATTCACAAGCTGGCATTGGACAGCAAGATCCATCAAAAGAAGCAACAGATAAATCACATGAAGATTCCAATATTGCTAAAGATGTGGAAAGCATTCCTGGAAAAGTAGGGGCATCAAATGAAACCTTGGACATAGGAACAGCCAATGGTGGAGGTATTGAGACTGAAGCTCATAACTTGAGCCATGTAGACACAGGCATAAGTCATGTTACCCCTGAAAAGCAAACTTCGTCAGGTGTTCTTATTGATATCAATGACCGGTTCCCTCAGGACTTCCTTTCTGAAATATTTGCAAAGGCACTCTCTGATGATATGCCACCAGTTGTCAATCCATATCAGCATGATGGTGCCGGTGCTAGCTTGAATATAGAGAATCATGATCCTAAAAATTGGTCTTATTTTCGCAAACTGGCCGAGGAACAGTTTGGTGAAGGAGATGCTGCTTATATTGACCGAATGCCTGGCTTTCCATCTGACATGGAAGATGGTGGAGAAATTTCCAGATTGAAGCACGCTGCTCAGCTGACTAGAGATGGAATTTCAACAGAAAATTGTGTGGATCCTCATGATTATGCTGCTGGCGTTAAGGAGGGTGGACAGATGAAGGTCACAGAAAGTGAGGAGTTTGGTGCGTTGGTTGAGAATCTAAGGACGCCGGACGGTGAACATGAGGTATAAGTTTCTGATAGATTTGAATTTCGCAATGCCAAGTCATGAGTATACTAATGAGAATGAATGTTTGGTAGGATGAAAAGACAGAAATAAGGAATGCTGGACTTCCTCCACATGGCCCATCTCTGGCAGATTACGACACGAGTGGCTTGCAGGTCTGATGGACTTTAAATTCCTACATCTGATAGAAAGTATCTGATTATTAGAAGAATTAAACATTGAGTAGTAACCCCTGTTTGTCATATTAAAGAAATTTATTGTTTCGTCTCTGATTCTTCTATTCCTAAATGTTTCTAGATCATTATGAATGACGATCTAGAAGAGCTAAAGGAGCTTGGTTCTGGTACATTCGGTACAGTGTATCATGGGAAATGGAGAGGATCAGATGTTGCCATCAAGAGAATAAAGAAGAGCTGCTTTGCTGGCCGATCATCTGAGCAAGAGAGATTAGTGAGTGTTTCTGCATAATCTTTTGGAAAATATCAGGTGACTGATATCACCGTTTTTAATTTAATCGTTTCTTAGACTGGTGAATTTTGGGGAGAAGCTGAGATTCTTTCAAAACTTCATCATCCAAATGTGGTTGCATTTTATGGTGTTGTAAAAGATGGACCTGGCGGAACATTGGCTACTGTAGCAGAGTACATGGTTGATGGTTCTTTAAGACATGTTCTACTCAGGAAAGATAGGTACAAATCTTTCTTTAAAATGTTTCTGTGTTTTTTCTTAAATGATGAACTGTTAAAGATTCTTTGCTTTTCAATTCTTATTTATTTTTCAGACACTTGGATCGTCGTAAGAGACTAATCATTGCTATGGATGCTGCATTTGGTATGGAATATTTGCACGGCAAAAACATTGTACACTTCGATTTGAAATGTGACAATTTACTTGTGAACCTCAAAGATCCTTCCCGCCCAATCTGCAAGGTAAATTTCACGCATATTTTTGAACAAAATCAGATAGTGTGCCTTATACTCTTCACTCGTTTGTTCTTCCTCAAGGTTGGTGATTTCGGTTTGTCGAAAATTAAAAGAAATACATTGGTATCTGGTGGTGTACGTGGAACCTTACCATGGATGGCACCAGAGCTTCTAAATGGTAGCAGTAGCAAAGTTTCAGAGAAGGTACATTTTAAAATGTTTCATATAGTGAATATAAAGAATGAGAATAAAACCATTTTGAGTTATTGCTTTTTTTTTCGCAGGTCGATGTCTTCTCTTTCGGTATAGTCTTGTGGGAGATTCTAACTGGAGAGGAACCATATGCTAATATGCACTATGGTGCTATAATAGGTGTGTGCAGAACTTTGTTTTTCTCCTGTCCAATCCGGTTTTGAGTTCGGATTTTTTGGGTTTTGTTGTGTTTGAGTTTGAGTTTGAGTTTGAAGGATTTTCAAAAAGTGAGGATATAGTCAAGCTGATTTCTTTTCCATCTTGGATATGGAAGTAAATGAAACTTTTAACGTTACTATGTTATCTGCTTATAAATGTACTGGTTAAATGCAGGTGGGATAGTGAATAACACACTGAGGCCGACGATACCGAGCTACTGTGACTCGGACTGGCGAATATTAATGGAGGAATGCTGGGCGCCTAACCCTACAGCAAGGCCATCCTTCACGGAGATAGCTGGTCGACTACGTGTGATGTCAACTGCAGCTACTTCGAACCAATCTAAACCACCAGCACACAAGGCTCCAAAGTAAAACAGAGTGATATTTTATAGGGTTTCTTTTACTCTTTCCAAGTGTTTTGGGGTCAGGAGGGAGATATTAGTTGATCCTTTTCTCCTTTCCCATTTTTCTTTTACCGAAACCAAAACCAAAAAATAAATAATAAATATTTGTTTCTTCTTACTAATTTGGAAAAGAACATATGATATTGATAGCTATGTAAGAATCTACCTTACCAGAAGAACAAGAATGTGAATAATCAAGATTCTCGACTACAGTAAGAACATTGTTAAACATGGATTCTTCAAGAGTTGCTGATCAAAATGCAGCTACGAAAACAAACCTGGAAAATAACCGGATCTATACTTTGGTCTACTTAAAACCTAAACTCAACCAACGATTTGGAAGATTTGAGCTGTTGAGCCAATTTAATCTTGTTTGTATGATGAGATGATATTTTTGTTGGTACTTTGGTGTAAGGGAGAGATTACCAAAAGCCTAGTTGCCTATTTCAAGATTGTTACCAAGCCTTTTCGAGAGAATCAGTCATTTGTTGGATTTTTACGGAGCTCTTAAACATTTCATCGTACAAACAAAAGAATCAACAAATAAATTTAAGGGAAAAAAAGGAAATCTTGAATTACACACACACGAAACCAATCTAAGTCCTTTAAGCTTCATCATGTGTGTGTTAATGTGAATAGACGCAGTCTCATACGATAATGCAACTTCCTGTATCCCTAATGAGACAAAAGGAACATCCATTATCAATATCATAAAATATATTTTGTGGTTATTAAGAACATTGATACCTCTTGGACTCTTCATAGTAACTCAGAGCTTGCTCGAACTTGAGCCATAGTGGACATGATACTTCAAGATCGACGTGGTCAGGACCCTTCATATAAGCTTGAACAATGAACTGATTACTTCTCTGCCTGTGTTTCCCATAGTTTGTTTGAATAAGATTTATATGTTTTTGACTAATATATGTTTGCTAAATCAGGTTTTTTAAGTAGAGAGTTGGAATGGGAAAAGCATACCGTCCTTCATATTCGGATAACCAAACCAAATAGGCTACACCGAAGTACATAGAAACAAATGGTTTGGTTAGATCGTCTGCTGAATCGGCTCTGTATGCTCGGTATCCTAGCTCCCTTTACTCAAAAAAAAAACAGTCCACTTTCATTTTATATTTTGTTAGACAGTACAATGTGACTATAGAGAAATGAAGTTTGGCCACAAACTTACGAGTATAACCAGGAAGCGGTTGAGTAATCCACTCCGGTTATTCCTACATGTTTCCCAGCACCATTCACAAAACGCATGCACACAGTATCAGCAATCGCACAAACAAGAGACTGCATCAGTGAAATGAAGTATGCATTTCAGACTCGCATATGAATAGTTCCAAACCTATACTCAATAAAAAGCAAGTGATAATTAACAGATTTGCACACTTACAACTTTAATTCCTTTCGTGCTGAAGTACTTTGAAACAATGATTTCTGCAACAGCCTGAAAAAGAAAAAAAACTCTAGCTGTTATAGTTATAGAATATTAAAGTTCTCAGAAAATTATATGTCATAACTGCATAATAAAAAGATGGTACCTTCAGTTCCCCTCGAGAAAGGTAAGGTCTGTTTTCACCATCCTGTGAGAAACGAACCTTTCCCCTTTCTTCTTTAGATTTTATCCACTCTTTACATACTTCAGAATGATTCCACATGTCTTCCATATCTTCAGGGGAAGCTCTAGAGTCCCAGTATGTAAAATTGGTGTCTGTCCAACCAGAAGATACATTCCAATATCAAATCTGAGGGCATGTGCAACTAAAGCATTGGTGCACTGCACCATGCTCCTAACATTTCTAGAGATCTTGTAATCTTAATTTTTATGATGTACGGAAAGACACAAGTACGGAGAGATTACTTGAGCTTGGTGAAGCAGCATTCGTAGGAGGAAAACTTGAAGGGCCAACATCGGCATGTTTTCTACAAAAACAATTACCAAAGAGACTGCAATTTTAGCTTCACTTCTTGGTGCAACTACCTTATTATAAGTACGAACAAGAATAACGATATGAAAGAACATTGCAACACCAAAGCTTTTCCTTGCAACCATGCATAAAATATGACAGCAGAAACTTGGCAGAAAGAACAATGAGAGAACACAAATAAGTGAATAACGACCTTGAAGGGAGACACTCTTTCACTGCAAGGTATCGTTTCCAATATGGTAATGTCGACTTGTGAGTCGCCTTTTTTGTCCCACCATTATATGCTCTGACAACAAACTCTTCACTTCTCTTGCTGCACATGGAAAGTTAAAAAAAAAATTAAGTAATTCTAGGAAAAAATTAGGCTTGTTGCAATGTCAACTTAGGGATATATCATACTTATTCTGATAGTCTGTTAACCATTTCAGGTAAGCTGCCCCAAAATATACATTTATGAAGGGCTTGTGAAGAAGATCAGGATTGTCATCCACGTTATACTCCTGATAGCCCTGCCCCCTACAAAAGTTTGACAATCCCAGAACATAAGATTTAAAATATTAAGATCCTCTTAGAAAGGTAGGAATCTAGAAACCCTTTTGTACCCAGCCAACCACGCTGCTGTCTTTTCAAAAACTTGTAAAATTCCTACGCCAGTTTCCTTGGTCTTTTTGTTGTACCGCATAATGAGAGGCTTTCGGTCACTTTCAAGTTCAGCAATTGCGCATATCATTTCCTACAGAGGAAGAGGGAGATGCAAAACTTTGAGATCAGAAAGGAAATAGCTAATTTCAATAACCTAAAGAGTAAAACCAAGCTCAAAAGTACTAGTTTTTCAAAGAACTGTCCACTTTGAAAATAGACTGAGTCATGAGTAGAGACCAACAATAGAATATGAAACTCTCTATGATAGGTGAAAATGAAACATACCGAATCCAATATCGAATCAAAATGTCTCCGGACAGTAATATCAGCAACAGCCTGCGAAGGTAAGGAGTTGATCAGTAAGTATGCATAACATCTGAAAAAGGTCTAACTAATATTCAACAAAATCCACATCAAATCTTCAATAGGAATGTTCCAATCCAAAGGAATACTACTCGCAATTTCTTTCAAACATACAACAAGTTTTGGGATATGATTTACCTTCATCTCAGTCTGTGTTAGATAAGGCTGTCCATCAGGATCCCTTGAGAGGTGAACCTTGTGTCCTTTAGTCTCTCCAACCTCTAACCATTCATCTCTCACCGCAGGCTCCATCCACATTGCTTCTAAATCTTCAGGGTCAACACAATCATTCCAGAACACGAAACTGTTGGCCATTCTTGCATTGCTAAACGACCTTTCCATTGGCATCTATCAGGAAAAAAAAAAAGAGAATTGACACAGAAGCAATTGGAGATTTTACACACACAATTAGCTTAGTATAAAGCGATGAGCTCAAGCCACAGAAACCATCTGATGGAAGAAACAAAAGAGCAAACATAAGATTATGAGAACACATAGTGGCCTTTACAACATCCATTAATAACGTGTTAGCTTAATTTAAGAAAAAAACGAATCCTACAAGTAAAAACATCAAACATGAAGAAGAATCAACCAATCCCGGAAGATGAATCGGGAAACGCCGAAGAATCAACATTGTTCTGCTCACAAACGCATGATAGCAAAAACCACGAGATAGTTCGTATGTACAAAAGAAGTTGCATTGATCTAAAAGCGAAAAGAAAATGAGCAGAGAAAGAGACCTTGACGAATGCATAAGCGAGAAGGACGAGAACGTCAACGAGAGGAGAAGAGAAACAAAGTTTCTCGACGAATCCAGAGAGAATAGAAGATGAAGATTCAAATTAATCGTTGGGAAATTCTACAGACACAGAGAAACCGACGGTTCACCATTTTTAACGGAAGAGCTAGAAAACAAATTCAATCACACAGAAGAGAGTCAGAGACGAACAGAAAATGCAGAGAACAGTACGATTGTTTCGAGGCAAATGCCACATGGCAATTCTCATCGTCTCCATTTTCGCGCCAACAAAAAAAAAACAACAGAGCCATTTTTAGAGGTGAAGCCAGCAGGAAATGGTCAAACTGAAATTAAGCCATTTTATCTGACGTGGCAATACTTAACCTTTCTTTAGGGCTATTCCCGAATCCCAACCAACGGGCCTTTAGCTAATACACTCTCTATGTTGTTCAAATATGACCCAGGCCCATTAAA